>RCUC01161413.1:0-63006 GCA_003697995.1 Taxidea taxus jeffersonii | reverse complement strand
ATCTCTCCTTCTATTTTCAATGATAACCTAGCTGGATAAAGTATTCTTGGCTGCATGTTTTTCTCGTTTAGTGCTCTGAATATATCATGCCAGTTCTTTCTGGCCTGCCAGGTCTCTGTGGATAAGTCTGCTG
Organism: Taxidea taxus jeffersonii; assembly: GCA_003697995.1. Lineage (NCBI taxonomy): Eukaryota > Metazoa > Chordata > Mammalia > Carnivora > Mustelidae > Taxidea > Taxidea taxus. The sequence goes on along the minus strand of RCUC01161413.1, from coordinate 62,873 downwards.
CCAATCTAATATTTTTACCATTGTATGTTACAGACTTCTTGTCCCGTGCTGCTTTCAGGATTTTCTCTTTGTTGCTAAGACTTGTAAATTTTACTATTAGATGGTGGGGTGTGGACCGATTCCTATTGATTTTGAGGGGTGTTCTCTGCACCTCCTGGATTTTGATGCTTGTTCCCCTTGCTATATTAGGGAAATTCTCTACAATAATCCTCTCCAGTTTACCTTCTGCTCCTCTTTCTCTTTCTTCTTCTTCTGGAATCCCAATTATTCTAATGTTGTTTCATCTTATGGCATCACTTATCTCTTGAATTCTCCCCTTGTGGTCCAGTAGTTGTTTGTCTCTCTTTTGCTCAGCTTCTTTATTCTCTGTCATTTGGTCTTCTATATCACTAATTATTTCTTCTGCCTCATTTATCCTAGCAGTAAGAGCCTCCATTTTTTATTGCACCTCATTAATAGCTTTTTTTATTTCAACTTGATTAGATTTTAGTTCTTTTATTTCTCCAGAAAGGGCTTTTATTTCTCCTGACAGGGTTTCTCTAATATCTTCCATGCCTTTTTCGAGCCCGGCTAGAACCTTGAGAATCGTCGTCCTGAATTCCAGATCTGACATATTACCAATGTCTGTATTGATTAGGTCCCTAGCCTTCGGTCCTGCCTCCTGTTCTTTTTTTTGTGGTGAGTTTTTCCGCCTTGTCATTTTGTCCAGATAAGAATCCGCTGTTCTCCTTGTTAAGTGAACTTGGTCTTGGCTGGATTTCTTTGATCTTCTGTGGGAGGGGCCTGCTGTAGTGATTCTCAAGTGTCTTTGCCCCAGGCAGATTTGCACCACCCTTACCAGGGGCCGGGCTAAGTCATCCTCTCAGGTTCGCTTTCGGGAGCTTTTGTTCCCTGAACGCTTTCCGTAGAGTTCCGGAGGACGGGAATGACAATGGCGGCCTCCCAATCTCCGGTTCAGAGGAGCCGAGAGCTCAGGGCCCCAGTCTTCAGTGCGCCTTCAGAGAAAAGCGTTTAATCCCTCCCATCTCCCCAGCCTCTGTTCGCGCTCGGAGACCGCGCCCGCAGACCGCGCTCAGAGAAAATCGTGCCTAAGCAGTCCCATCTCACTGGCTTCTGGGAGTGCTCTGAGCTCACCCAGCCTGTGACCAAGCGTCTCTGTCTCTGGCCGAGTCCCACCTGGAGTCTCCAAACCCCGTAGATCCCTGAGCTCTCCCGGGTCGGAGTCTCCCCAGATCTTGTGGGGACCCCTCGCACAGAGCACTGGCCCGTGTCACAGAGCACCAGCCCGTGTCACAGACCACGGCTCTAGGAAACCTCGGCTCTGTCTCCGCAGCCGGTTTCCCTGCTCTAATATCTGTGAGCTCTGCGACACTCAGATACCCCCAATCCTTCTGTGACCCTGTGGGACCTGAGTCCATGCTGTCCCCGTGAGGTCTTCACCCCAGTTTAGCCTCTGGAGTGATGTCCCTCCCTGGAGCAGACTTTTAAAAGTCCTTATTTTGTGCTCCGCCACTTGCCGGGAGCCGGCCCCTCCCCCTGGGGTCTATCTTCCCGTCGGGTTGGATTCACTTCTCCGCTGGTCCTACCTTTTAGAAAGTGGTCGATTTGCTGTTTCTAGAATTGTTGTTTTTCTTCTCTTCAATCTCCTGTTGGATTCGTAGGTGTTCGGAATGGTTTGATAGGCTATCTAGCTGATCTCCTGCTGCCTGATGTCGTCTCAGCCTGCTACTTCTCCACCATCTTGACTCCTCTAGTCTAACATTCTTAAATCCTACCCAGCCAGAATAATTCACATTGTATTCAAAATTCCAAATTTATTCTCTTGATACATACTAGTACACCACCCCAATCCCTATGTTCAAACTTCTATTCCTTTAAGGTCCCCCATTTAAATAGAGTTAATGTGATGTAATTTCACACTGAAATACAAATTATTTATAAATCTTTGCATTTATCTAGTATAATGTGAGTAGGATGTGCTTTTAATTGGGGTGGAGTTGGAGGTGATGGTGAAGGGATTTCTAATTTGCCCATTTATGGCATTTGCCTTCCTCTTGCTTGGAAACTTTTTTAAAAAAGTAGGTGGTAAGAAACTTGTTTCTTCATTTTTAAAAGACTTTTTTTTAGAAGATTAAAATTCATTTCTTGTGTACATAGCACTTTAAAACCTAATCAAAATTATTCAAAGTGCCTAACTTTCCAGTATGTTCTTAAATATCAGTTCACAAGACCAGAAATCCAGAACAAACTATTCTACCATCTACTTCCCATTAATTACAAAGACCAGACTAGTCTACCTTTGAAGATATTCTTTTGTCTGTCCCCATGCCATTGTCTTCATTCAGGCACACATCATCTGTGACCTAGATGTGCAATGACCTGCTAATTGAGCTCTCTGTCTCTAGGCTTTTCAATTCATTGCCAACTCATCTGGCACATTGGTTACCTGAATAATCTTTCTAAGATACAAACATAACTTTCCCCAGATTTAATCCCTACTGCATCCCTGGTGGATGCTCCAGCCAATGGCACCTGATCACTTGCAAGGCAATGTCTAGATCCTCCAACAGGGCATCCTAACCCCTTCACCATATAGTCCTTGTCTGCCTGTCCAGACTCACCTGTTGAATCCCCCTTCAACTCATACATACATATGCTTTAGCAACACCCACTTTCTTACATAAACAGAACTTACTATACTATTTCAATATCTTCATTCATTCTGTTCCCTCTACCAAGACTGCCGTTTCTTGGGGCTTGGTCAGTTAAGCCTCTGACTTTTGATTTTAGCTCAGGTCATGATCTTGGGGTTGTGGGGTTGGGCTCCTAAGATTCACCCTCTCCCTTTACCCCTCCTCCCCACTCTAAAAACAACAAACTGCTATTTCTCTCATTATGTATCATAATCCTTCACCAACCAGCTACAGAACTGCCTACTCTGTAAAGCTTTTGGCAATATCCAGTCAGTGTTAACTATATCATCCCTGTGTTACTGCCATTTATTACATTTAGGTCATTGTCTCTAAGCCCATTTCCCTCAACTGGAAAATGCAGATAATAATGCACATGCTTCATAGGATTATTATTGAGTATTAACAGAGGTAAAGCTTTTAATGTAATGCCCAGCACAGTATTCATGCACAATAAGCACAATTATTATTAGTAGTATTATATTAAAGCACTTTTTAATACTCCTGTATATTTTTAGTTTACCTATCTCTACACTACTAAAATGTTCTCTTCTTTCATATGGAGGTTGTGTCTTTATCCACCTCTATATGACCAGGTCTAGACACACTGACTTAGAAAAGGTAACTTTCTAAATAGCTAATGAATGACAGAATCTATATGATAAGGAAAGTCTCATTATTTTCCTGCTTTTTACTCTAATTATCCTTAATGACAAATAAATTAAAATTCATATATGTCAGAGTCCCCTCCTGATTTCATTTATAACTTCTTTCGCAAAGAAACTTTCTTGGGTTCAAAGACAATAATCAATGCAGCTCTTGTGGTTTTTTCTTTTAAAAGCTAAGTGATTCTAAGTCTTTTTAAAAGAATTTTATTTTTTTTTATTTGACAGAGAGAGAGAACACAACCAGGGGAGGTGGGAGAGGGAGAAGCAGGCTCCCTGCTGAAGGCAGACACTTAACCAACTGAGCCACTCAGGCACCCCAGTTCTAGTTCTGTAGTAGATCTTCTCATACAATTTCCATCTATGACAAAATACATGTAAATCATATATGTATAATGTATATATGTAAATAAATTATATACATACAATTTCAACTCAGATATATAAATTTTAAGAGGAAAATCCTATTTTGATATATATATGATATTGATTTATATAATACCCATATCATATATATCAATGTATTGGTATATTATATATATCATATATATCGATATCATATATATATAAATATAAATGTGTGTGTGTATGTGATGAACATGGAGAAGGGAAGGAGAAAATAAAATAAGATGAAAACAGAGGGAGGCAAACCATAAGAGACTCTTAACTATAGGGAACAAACAGTGTTGTTGCTGGAGGGGAGGTGGGTGGAGGGATGGGGTAATCAGGTGATGGGCATTGAGGAGGGCACTTGGTATGATGAGCACCGGGTGTCATATGCAACTGATAAATCACTGAACTCTACCTCTGAAGCTAAGAATATACTACATGTTAATTACATTTCAATTTAAAAAAGAAAAAATTTAAAAAAGAATTAATGGTAACTTTAAGTTTTGAGAAGGATATAAATTAGTCAACTGAAATGTCGATAATTACTATTTCCAGAAGTATTTGTAAACCTGTGATTACATCACACACTCACATTTTTCAAAAAAATGTAGCAAACTTTGTTCTAAACCTAAGGGGATGCTTTATTGGGGAAGATCATGAGACAGCCCAGATATGGCTGAGAGGGAAGCACACACCTCAAAAGTAATTTCCAGGAGTTCTATATACATATCCAAATCAATATGGCACATACCAGTTTGCTTTGGGCTGTCCACAACCAAGGAAAACCAATCTAGCAGGACAGGTATTGCTAGAACACTTCCCAGCAGGCAAGTGGACTTGACATTTCTTGAGAAAAGTCTATTTAGAGCAATGTCACCAGCCCATGGCTAAAAATATGAATGACAGCATTACTTTTTGGAAGATGGGTCTTACAGGGCTAGGCAGATGGTCAGGGATCCAAACAAAGAACTTCAGTGAAAACAGAAAAACTGAATCAAGTAATCAAGGGTGTGTCTTAGCCAAGCAAGGCAAACTTTCTCTAGACCAGCAAGAATAGTTCCTGCCCTCTTCAGGTTTTGTTTTTGCCCTGCTTGAGCCTGAGTCTGCAGACAAGGTGACTCCATGGCTGTAGTTTAATCAGGCAGGGTGGGGGCATGCCCTGTCCTTCCACAAGGAAAGCTAGGATGTTAAACAGAAGCTTCATCAGCTCCCGGGTCAAAGGCCACTCTTGAATATTGAATAGAGAGTAAGATAACTCTGCTGATCTGTCTTTCTTCATCTACCCACTCACAAACTCAGCCATTGCTCCTTAGTCATTTGATTCTAGCCCAAGCCACAGAAAATGTGCTGCTGCATCCTAGGACAGCTCATTGCCTTTGAATTGGGGATATAATCTATATGCTGTGCTCCCATACTCACCATAATTCAGGAGTATCTGTGCAAATTCTGCTCCAAAACTCATCTCTGATGCACAAGTAGGGAAAACTAATATTCATTATTTTTGATTGGCTAAGCCAAATTTCTAATTTCATTTATTTCAAATAAAAAAACATTAGGTGTCAATTATCATATGGTTTCGCTTATTTGTGGAGCATAACAAATAACACAGAGAACATGGGGAGATGGAGAGGAGAAGGGAGTTGAGGGAAATTGGAGGGGGAGACAAACCATGAGAGACTGTGGACTCTGAAAAACAATCTGAGGGTTTTAAAGGGGCAGGGGGTGGGAGGGCGGGGGAGCCTGGTGGTGGGTATTATGGAGGGTACCTATTGTATGGAGCACTGGGTGTGGTGCATAAACAATGAATTCTGTTACACTGAAAAGAAATTAAATTAAAAAAAAACATTAGGTGTTTTACAATTTTTACACTTACACAAAAGAAGAAATTGAGGTTCAGAGGAAATAAGTAAATTGCCTGAGGCCACACACTTTGGTAGCTACAACTGAGTTCTGTCTTTCCCAAATACTCTTCTCTTTTAACTGCATGATGCTGAATCTCACAAGAATTTGTGATCCTGTTTATCCTTAACTAAGTACAGACTAAAGTAAGAGAACCCTGTGGTTCTTCACTGGATGCTGAAGAAAATTGTTCACTTGGGCTCATAATACAAACCTGGGGTCACTAAACTGAGTAGAAATGATTTTCAGGGAAATAAATAAGAGATTGAATGAGAAAGTCACAAAATTCAGTGGGGGGAACAGAAGACTCAGGGCTATGGATGCCTTCTTGTCTACTCATTCCCCATCTGGATTGAGGCTGTCTGTTGATTGAAAATCACACATGCATTCAGAAAGCTTCATAGATAACTGGTCTGAGAGTGAACTGCTGACTGAAGGTCATTGTAGTCTGTTAAGAGGGAGTGTTAAGAGACTCTTAATGTCATAAAACAAACTGGGGAGGGGAGGGGGGTTGGGAGAGGGGAGTAAGGTTACATTATATGTTTAAATTAAAAAAAATAAAAATAAATACCTCCTCATTAAAAAAAAAAGAAGAGCACAGAATAGGAGGTGAGGAAAGGAAAAGAGATATTCTTCACATTCCCAGTTCTGCACACTTTCTTGCCAAAAGAGCCCTGTTAGTATCGTCTAAGGTTCTTAAAAACTGATAACTTCCCAATATCACCTCACTTCCCCCTCCCCTCACTCCTGGCAACCACCATCCTATTACCTGCTTCTATGAGTTTGACTATTTTCATGTTCCACATAGAAGTGAGATCATGCAGGATTTGTCTTTCTGAGTCTGGCTTATTTCACCTGGCATATTGTATTGAGTTTTAGCTATGCAAGATGAACAAGTTTTTGAGACCTAATGTATACCAAGATGACTATAGATAACAATACTATGATGTGTACTTGATGTTTGCTAGGAGAATGGGTCTTAAATCTCCTCACCACACACACAAAGATAAAATGAAATGATAACTACGTAGAGGTGTTAGATATATTAATTAGCTTGATTGCAGTGATCATTTCACAACATGTACATATCAAAACATCAAGTTGTGTACTTTAAATACATATAACATTTATATGTCAATTATACTTCAATAAAGCCATTTAAGGGGGCGCCTGGGTGGCTCAGTGGGTTAAGCCTCTGCCTTCAGCTCAGGTCATGATCTCAGGGTCCTGGGATCAAGCCCCACATCAGGCTCTCTGCTCAGCAGGGAGCCTGCTTCCTCCTCTCTCTCTGCCTGCCTCTGCCTACTTATGATCTCTGTCTGTCAAATAAATAAATAAAATCTTTTTAAAAAGCCATTTAAGAAAAGAACTAATAAATTCCCAGGAAATAAGAGGAGAAACATAAATTCTATTAGCTATGTGATATCACAATCTAATAGAGAAGAGCAATAATCAGTACTGTCAACTCAGAATTCACAGTTCATACTAAAGAATTGGTAGGAAACTGTAACAGAATGTAATTGAAGTTATCAAATATTTACTGAGCACTTATTCCATACTAGCCTCAAGACTAGGGGTCTAACATCTGAGGATACATGAATACATACATCTGTTATAAAGATGAGCAGATATCACTGACATAAGACTGTTGCCCTGTTGAAGAGTTTCTCCAGGGCCCCCTTCATGTCTCTGTTCCTTAGGCTATAAATGAAAGGGTTAAGCAATGGAGTGACCACTGTGTACATTACAGAGGCAATTATGTTTTTGTCACTGGAACTGCTGGATGAGGGGAAAAAATAAAGTCCAATAATTGTCCCATAATACAAAGATACCACAGAGAGGTGGGAGCCACATGTGGACAAGGCTTTGAAGATACCTCTGGCAGATGGAACCTTCAGAATGGTAGCTCCAATGTGGCCATAAGAGATCAAGATGCATATTAGTGGGAGGGTAATGACTGCCACTCCTGCTGTGAAAATGACCAGCTCATTAAGCGATGTGTCTGAGCAGGAGAGCTTGAGCAGGACACCAAGGTCACAGAAGAAATGGGGGATGGTGTTGTCAGCACAAAAGGACAGTTGGGCCAAGAGGAGAGTGTGAGACAGGGCACTGGCACAGGAGAGGATCCAGGATACAGCTACTAGCAAGATACATACCCGCCCTCTCATGGTGGTGGCATAGTGGAGGGGGTGACAGATAGCCACATACCGATCATATGCCATTGAGGTGAGAAGAAAATTGTCCAGATCAGTAAAAAATATGAAAAAATACATCTGTGTTACACACCCTGCATAGAGGATGGATTGATCCTGAGTATGCATGTTTATCAGCATCTTAGGGACAGTGACAGATGAGAAAGAGACATCAGTGAAGGCCAAGTGGCTGAGGAAGAAGTACATGGGGGTGTGGAGACGAGAGTCCAGCCTGATGAGCAGGATGATGAGCAGGTTCCCCAGCACCGTGGTCAGATACATGCCCAGGAACAGGGCGAAGAACACAGCCTTCTGCTCTGGGCGGATGGGGAGTCCCAGGAGGAAGAACTCGGACACGCTGCTCTGATTCTTCAGCCTCATGCTCCTCTTGTTAAGGATAGAGCCTCATGTCTGAGTGCCATGTGGTATATTAGAAAAATAATCCAATTAGAAATAGATTCACATTCTGACAATACCACTTCATGTTTGTGAGTTCTGGGTAAGTGACCCACTTTGAGTCTCAATTTTCTTACCTCCAAATTGGAGACATGACTATGAGCCTCAGTCATGAGAAAATAGCAAATATCAAGAAGATAACATTAGTGAAGCACCCCTGCAGATAGTTGGCACAAATCAGTGTTAGTTTCCTGCCCTCTGTTTCATGAGACCCCTTTATTTCTCCCTCTGGACTGCTCACTCTCCTCAACAGGCCAATACTGAGCAGGGTTCAGGTGCCACAAAGCCACTTCCTTGTGGGATTAAGATCTGATGTAGGCAAAGGTCATATACATCAGTGATGAAGTTGGGAATACAGACAAAGTCCAACCACATACTGCCTGGTAGAGAATGACACCTCTGATAGCCCACTGTTTTGGACTTCTCCCATTTTCTCTCCATTCTGTCTGGTTTCCCTCATGCTTTATAATTAGGATTACTTCTTCCCAAACTAGTAAACTTACCTAGTCTATGGGATTTGATATTTTAATAAAAATCCAATGGATACAACTTTATCGTCTCTCTCTCTCTCTCTCTCTCTCTCTCTCTCTTTGCATAAACCTTTTATAAAGATCACATATGGACTCTCACTCCACCACATCCAGACTTCCGGCCAATAGTACTTCAACCACATCTTACAAATAACTGATATTTTTTTGACACTGAGGCTGTGTGCTGTAGAGGGCAAAGCATGGGCTTTGCAATCAGACAGAATGGGTTAAAATCACCTTTCTGCTATTTGTCAGATCATGTCTTTGGGCAAGGCATTGCACCTCTTGGAGCCTCAAGTTTTCCTCTCTAAAACAGGGATACTAGCCCCTAAGTCAAAAAGAGTTAAATAAGGTAATGCATGTAAAACACCTCACTCCTAGGAGGCATCCTACAAGAAGCGATATTGCTCCTATTAAATATAAAATGCAAAGAACTCTAGTGAAAAAACTCAGGGTCTTATCTTCAGTGGAACCCAGGAAAATGTAACTGGGGCTAGTATCCAAGATCTATAAAGAACTTCTCAAACTCAACACCCCCAAAAAAGTAATCCAGTCAATAAATAGGCAGAAGACATGAACAGACATTTCTCCAAAGAAGACATATAAATGGCCAACAGACACATGAAAAAAGTGTTCCACATCACTTGGCATCAGGGAAATTCAAATCAAAACCACATTGAGATACCACTGTATACCAGTTAGAATGGCTAAAATTAACAAGACAGGAAACAAGAAATGTTGGCATGGATGCAGAGAAAGAGGAACCCTCTTACACTGTTGGTGGGAATGCAAGCTGGTACGGCAACTCTGTAAAATAGTATGGAGTTTCCTCCACAAGTTAAAAATAGAGCTACCCTATGACCCAGCAATTGCACTACTAGGTATTTACCCCCAAGATACAAATGTAGTTCAAAGAAGGGGCACCTGCACCCCAATGTTCATAACAACGATCTCCACAATAACCAAATTGTGCAAAGAGCTGAGAAGTCCCTCATTGGATGAATGGATAAAGAAGATATGGTGTGTGTTGTAATAATATTCCATACACTAGAATATTACTCGGCCATCAGAAAGGATGAATACTTACCATTTACATCAATGTGGATGGAACTGGAGGTTATTATGCAGAGCAAAATAAGTCAATCAGAGAAAGACAATTATCATAATGTTTTCACTCATGTGGAATAGAAGGGACAGGGTCTGCAAAGGACCATAGGGAAAGGAAGGGAAAACAGAACGGAAAGTTGTCAGAGAGGGAGAAAAATCATGAGAAACTCTTAAGTATAGTGAACAAACTGGAGGTTGCTGGAGGGCCAGTGGGTGGGAGGATGGGGTAATTGGGTGATGAGCATTAGGGAGGGCACATGATGTGATGAGCACTGGGTGTTATACGCAACTGATAGATTATTGAACACTACATCTGAAACTAATGATGTACTATTGGTTGGCAATTGAATTTAAATAAAAAAAATACCTTCAAGATAAAAAGAAAAGAAAGAAAAATCTTCCCTGGGCCCAAGGTTTGATGCCTTCTATGAAGGTATGAGACTATATTAGGGAATTCAGGCAAGAAATCATAAAACAGAATCTAAGAGACCTGTAATATAGGTACTATGTAAAGCGAAAAAGGAACCAAAGCTCTCTAAGTAGAAGTTGTTTTTCAAATATACTTTCAGGTGGAAGCAACAATGCTGTCTAAAGGGGAGGGAGCGATCAGGGACTTTAGAGAGAAGCATTGGAAAGGGCTGGTTGATACTGCCTTCATTAAGAGCAGCTAAGAACCAAGCCACACTAACACTAACCAACTGAGACTAGGATTCTGACATCTAAGACTTGAATAATGAGATGGGGTCCCCAGCCTGGATCTGGTGATATGCCCACTAATTGTATGCAGCCAGCTGGCTCTCTTCTTCATCTCCCCAAGGCTGTATTAAAGGTCTGAGGGTCAGTGGCCAGTGGTGAGTGCGGTGTCCTTCTGTTTATGAACTAGTAATAAGAAGTGACTTCCGGGAGAGCACAGAGAAGTGATGAACATGCGCACGTGCACACACACACACACACACACACACCTGCTCCTGATGAAGGATACCCAGTCCTGCTCTGAACTTTATGCACAAGTCATCTAGCTCCTGGCAGTATGGATTTGGTTTCTCAGCTTCTCGTCCAGCACAGCCAGAGACCAGATTCAGCCTACAACTTCTGTGACCCTAACCCTCTCACTGACACAGAGAAAAGTCATCAGCCTGGAGCTTATGACTTCTTAACCTTCTCAATTCACCAGCCTCAGAAATGGAGATGTGTAGACTCCATTAGACCCACCAGGGAGAGAGCCCAAGGAGACAGGACACCAAGCTCTTGGTTAGAGACCTGCATTAAACATGGATTAATTGCTCAGTTCTCTTCTTCCTCCCTCCAGTACAGATGCCCTAGGGCAATGTCCCCAAACTTCGGTGTTCAGCAGAACCTCCTGGGAATTCGTTAAAGATGCAGCTCCCAGCCCCACCTCCAGAGATGCTCATCCATGAGATCTGGAGACAGATAATTCAGAGGCAGGTGGTTCTAAGGAGAGACTTTGAGGAAACACCATCCTTAGGAAGAATATCAGAGTGTGAGGCCAAAAAGAGATATGTAAAGGTCACTTTACTGGCCCTTGCTTGCCAGATTTCTGTTTCCCCTGGTTAGGTCATAGCTTAGGATATCGTGGAATCCTACAGCTTTCATGATTTAAGTCTTCACAACAGTGCTCTTCAAATTGTAGTTCACAGATCTGCAGCATCAACATCATGTGGAAACTTGTTAGAAATGCAAAATTGGGGGTCCCATCCCAGAGCTACTGAATCAGAATTCGTGGTGGTAGATTCCAGGAGCCTGTGTTTAAATAAACTCTCCAGGAATTTTTTTTTATTTATGTAATTTAAGTCGACAAATGATGTTAGATTAGTTCCAAGTGCACAACAGTGATTCAACTTCCGTATACATTATGCCATGCTCACCACAAGCAAAGGTACCACCTGTCACCATACAACATTCTTGTAATAACATTAACTATATTCCCTATGCTGTGCGTTTTATTCCTGTGACAGAAATGCACACTAAAGTTTGAGAAGCTTTGCTTTTATTCTTCACTTGGGAAGGTGGGGTATCCGTGGATAGTCAGTGCTGAACCTGGAATGGCATTTGTAGGAAAGTAGTGATGCTTTCAGAGAGATGCAGTATAATTTGGTTATATTTACAAAGAAAGCATGAAGCATGCTTTCACTTGTGATTGCATATGGGGGCCAAGTAGCAACAACCACACAGTGTTGGCAAAGAAGGGTTGGTGAGTCTTGATTTCCTACTGGGCCCTCTGTCTTCAGAGCTGTTGTTGTAACATTTTATATCATGGGCAGAGGGTAATACATTTCCTTTTATTCAAGTGACAAGCAGTTTGGATACTTTGATTTCAAAAGATCTAACAGGTGTAAGGTGGTATCTCATCGTGGGTTTTTTTTTAAGATTTTATTTATTTATTTGAGAGAGAGAGCACGAGAAGGGGAAGGGTCAGAGGGAGAAGCAGACTCCCTGCCAAGCAGGCAGCCCAATGCGGGACTCGATCCAGGGATTCCAGGATCATGACCTGAGCCGAAGGCAGTTGCATAACCAACTGAGCCACCCAGGCGCCCTCATTGTGGTTTTGATTTGTATTTCCCTGATGATAAAATATCTATAAAGATGGAAATAAAATCTGTTTAAGATACATAAGATTTACCAAATTGAGGCTTTTAAATTTCTTTGACCCTTACCTTGCACATTTTTTTTTCCTGGCAAGCATATAGGCATTCCACAGAAAGCCCCTGGGGTCTTGGAGACAGAACAATTACCACCATTAGTGTGGTTCTAGGGAAACAGGAAACAATGGGAAGAACCTGTACTCTCCAGGGAACACCCAGAGACCACTGCTCCATGAACAGGCACCTCTCTCCTGGGCCTTAATTCCCTTACATGTAGAGTGAGGACACTCAGCTGTTAGCCTCCCCCACTTCCTCATCCTCCCACCATCTGGCCTATGGTAGTTTCTATCTTCCTGGGCGGGTCATACAAGTCAAGACATGTTACAGTGGGGTTTATTTATTTATTTAAAACAAATTACCCAGGGTATAGTACATTATTTTTGGTGTGATGTTCAGTGGTTCACTGTTTGCATATAGCAGCACCCAGGGCTCATCATATCGTGCACCTTTCTTAATGCTCATCATTGGGTTATCCCATCATAGTAGGGTATAAATGCTGGTGACCTTTGCAGACCTTACCCTGACTATACACATTTGTTTGGCCCATATAGTATTTTAAAACTGGGAAGCTCACATAAAAATCCAGTTGGGAGCTTTTATTAAAAATTGGAGGATTTGCAAAAATATATATATAAGAGAGTGCAGTGAAATGATATAGCTAATTCTTTAGAGTCTGGGACATGTTAAAGCCTGAGATTATGGGCCCAAAATATAAGGGTTTCCAAAAATCTCAAATAAGGGATAACCAAAACCAAATCACTGTATTATTCATGCCCCCAAGTTGCAGAAATAAGTAATAAAATTAAGTTAGCATTTGCTGATCAAAAGATTTATAAAAGAGAGCATTGTTAATATGGGAATGATATTCTGGACAACAAATATTTACCATGCACATCCAACATGCCACCATTTGCCTTAGGGTGGGAACATTAAAGTTTTGAAAAATACTCAAATGGAAAACCAAATACATAGGTCAACCAAAATGAGGTTTTGATTTAAGAAAACATTACATCACCATGAGAAAAAAGTTGCCCCACTGAAGAGTTTCCCCAGGGCCTCTTTCATGTCCCTGTTCCTAAGGCTATAGATAAAAGGATTCAACATGGGTGTGACCACCGTGTACATGAGAGCCACAATGATGTCCTTGTTAACTGAATTGCTTAATTTGGGGAAAAGATATTGCCCAAATATTGCCCCATAATACAGAGACACTACAGATAGGTGGGAGCCACATGTGGACAATGTTTTGCAGATCCCTTTGGTGGAAGGAACTTTCAAAATGGTGGCCCCAATGTAGCCATAAGATACCAGAATACATATGAATGGCAGGGTAATGACCACCACCCCTACTGTGAACATGACCAACTCATTGAGGAAGATATCTGAGCAGGAAAGTTTGAGCAGAGCACCAAGGTCACAGAAAAAATGGGAGATGGTGTTAGCAGCACAGAAGGATAACTGGGTGAGAAGAAGGGTGTGGGAAAGGGAGCTGGCACAAGACAGGATCCAAGATATAGCCACTAGTAAGGCACAAAGCTCTTCCCTCATGATGGTGGTATAATGAAGAGGGTGACATATAGCCACATAGCGGTCATATGCCATTGATGTAATAAGGAAGCTGTCCAGGTCAGTAAAAAATATAAAAAAATACATTTGTGAAATGCACCCTGCATAGGGAATGGATTTGTACTTAGCATGCATGTCCATCAACATTTTGGGGATAGTGACAGATGAGAAAGAGACATCAGTGAAGGCCAAGTGGCTGAGGAAGAAGTACATGGGGGTGTGGAGGCGACAGTCAAGCCTGATGAGCAGGATGATGAGCAGGTTCCCCAGCACCGTGGTCAGGTACATGCCCAGGAACAGGGCGAAGAACATTCCCAGCTGCTCTGGCCGGATGGGGAGCCCCAGGAGGAGGAACTCGGACACATTGCTCTGGTTCCCCCTCCTCATGATACTCTTTCCTCTTCTGGGAATGAAGAATGGTTGAAAATATTAAGGATTCTGAAATAATCATTTTTAGTATATGTGCTGCTGAAGCGAGCACTGAAATAATCATTTTTAGTAGTCATATGAAAAATATATATGTTTTCTTTTGGAAAGTGGGGAAACAACCTATTTTTCATATTTTTTACATGTTGGCACATAAAGGAATTAAAAAAAATTGTTGATGAAGGACTGTTAATGAGAGCCAGCTTTTCTTGGGTTAGTGACAAACCAGAATTCTGACACTGATGACCAGCCATGTTACTGCCCCAAGAATGCTCTGTGCTGAGTATTCTAAATCATCAACCACAGCACAGCAACCTTAAAAAGCTTTGACTTCAACAATTTGAATTCAGTTCAATTTCAGATGGGCGGTATATTTTTCAAATAAAAGGATACAAATAGTATTTATTGGCTAAAGAGTACTCATCAATATATATACATTTTAATTTTAATTCTGTAGAGGGTTCTTCCAATTCAGTAGAAGGTTTTTATGAAATTCCTAATTATGTTATCCATCTCTCCCTACAGCAGCCAAAGAGAGATTTTTTTTCTTTAAAACCTATATTTCTTTTTAAAAATCTAAATAACTTTCCCTGTTTGAAAACCCTCGAAGGATTCCTATTGATCTTAAGATGAAATGTAACAACCTTAATATGGCTTAAAGACCCTGAAAAATCTGTCTCTCCTGCATTTCCAACTCTTCTCCCTTACCTCCACCTCTCTCACTCTTGGCTGACTTCTCTGTTCCAACTTCTTAGAAACACACATTTTCATTTGACATCACGTAGACTCCTTCCCTTTGGTGGTTTTGGGTTTCCTAGGATCTCGTGTCATGTTGAGAAAGCAAAGATTGGGCCGATTCCCAGCAAGTATCTCATGCATATTTATTTGTAGTTTATTTTCTACTGACAACATATAGAAGGTTGTGATGATGCAACAGCATTTTAAATTACATATCAAGTATGTCTTTTTGAATACATTTCCTTTCCTCCCTGTGCAACATAATAGCATCCCATAATGAAAAATTAGGAGTACAATCAAAAGATGCCAAAAGAAGTGAGTCTTTAGCTTGTATCCCAAACTTTCGTCGCTCTCTTTGTTGTTCTTCTCATCTTACAACACCTGCTAGTCAGTTGAGATAAGCAGAAATAATAACCCTCAAAGATGTCCCCATCCTAATGCCCAGAACCTAGGGATCTGGTATGGCATATGACAAGGGGGAATTCAGGTGCACATGGAATTAAGGCTGCTATGCAGCTGCCTTTAAAATGAGATTACCCTGGATTATCTGGGAGGGCCCAATGTAATCACAAGTATCCTTAAATGTAAAAGAGGGAAGCAGAAGAATCAGTCACGGAGAGATTTTAAAATGTTTTACTGCTGGTGTAGAAAATGGGAAATGGCCATGAGCCAAGGAATTCAAGTGGCCTCTAAAAACTGCATGGTGACTAACATAACATAATACATACATGCATACATACATAAAAAAACAAATTCTCCCTTAGAGCCTTCACTGAGGAGTGCTGACATTTCAGACATCTGACCTCAAGAACTATAGGATAATAAATGTTTTGGTTTTTGAAGTCAACCTTTGTGGTAATTTGTTAGAGCATTAATGGGAAATGAATACACCACTATTGGAAAGATCTCAGGAATATCCAGATACTCTGGTTATCTGGGTACCAGTATACAACAAAACTCATGTGTCCTTCCCAACTCTCATTAGAGACATTTGTCACTAGTCACAACGGTGACTATAAAACACCCTCTCCCACTCTAGGAAACAAACTGAGGTTTGTTGGAAGGGAGGTGGGGGGGATGGGGTAACTGGGAGACGGGCTTTAAGGGGGGCACTTGATGTAGTGAGCACTGAGTGTTATATGCAACTAATGAATCACTAAGTTCTACCCCTGAAACTAATAATATAGTATATGCTTACATTGAATTTAAATAATTTAAAAAAATAATAAAATATTATTGAGAATCTACAGATAAAAATTTTTTTAAAATAAAACACCCTCTCCCACATTCAGCAACTGTACTATTTCAGAGCTAAAGCAAGCAGAAACTCCTCTGAAGACCACTTCCCTGTATCTCATTATCTCTTGGTTCACTTTTGTCTTTCTTATTTTCTTTCTCTTCTTGTCCGTCCTTTCAGTTTATCTGTCATTTTCTCCTTCCTTCTCACTTCTCATTCTCTCTGCCTCCGTCTCTCTGTTTTTCTGTCACTCCATGTTTCTACTCCTTCTCCCTGCCTCCCTGCCCTCTCCCATTCTTTTTTATTCTCTCTCACTTTTTTAAAGATTTTATTTATTTATTAGAGAGAGAGGAGGATGAGAGAGAGAGCATGAGAGGAGAGAGGTCAGTGGGGGAAGCAGACTCCCCACTGAGCAGGGAGCCTCTTTTTTATTTTCTCTTCTTCTCCATGTCAGAATCAGCTTTCTCATTCTTCCTCTTCCATCCCTGTATATAAACCCATATGTGCTGAGAAAACAGACCCATTCCATCCCAAATACTGACCTTGCCTGAATTTATGATCCAGTGTTTAGTAAGTAAATGTGTCCTGAGATTCTCTTTAGGGAACCTAAATACCAGCTTCCAAGGTCCTAGACATTTCTTGGGCATCAACAAGAAAAGTTAAACATTCAGACTTTCACTCCTATGTACCAGCCCCAAATCTATGAACTGAAGAGTATAACTAGTCAAGGAGAGAACCCTAGGGGATAGGAAGCAGATGTTATAATTTCCAGTTCAAAACATCCTGGAGACTTAGATTACAGGCCTGATTTTCCCCTTAATTCCCCTAGGAAAGATATCTTGAGGTAGGTATGTTAATGCTGGGAAACTTGGAGAATGAGCCCACAGGGAAAGGATCTCAAGGCATCTTTAGTCTCCTTTCTGTTCTAGGCTCTACTTTAATCACATTTTGACATAAAGTGAACTCCAGAGAGGTTTAAAAAAAGGAGAGAAATTACTGGATCTAACCAGATCCAAACAGAAAGCCAAATGACTAGATGGCCTCTGAGAATTTAGGTAGAACTATCTCCTATACAAAGGGCTCTTGTTGGGCTCTACCCACCAGGTAGCCCAAAGAAAATGACTTTCTTCTCTCTGGTGATGATTATGAAATGCAACGTGGGAAGAGACAGGAATAACCACCTTTTTGGGGGGAGGTTTTAGTATTTTCTTGACAAACTTAGGTTTGGTTATATCAAATAAAAATAATTTTCAAGAAAGAAAGAAAAGGGAGGAAGGGAGGGAGGGAGGGAGGTAAAAATAACCCACAAAGAAGACAAACTTGCAAATAGGAAAAAATGTTGACACACACACAATCCAGAAAAACTGACTCAAAGTTTAAAAGCTTCAAGTTCTTTGAAACTGGCCTTTGAAGAAAATGCTCATTTATTATGGCATTAGTCATTCTCTGGAATGAGACATATATGACAAAGAAAGAAGTATTTATACTTTGAGCTAATAATCTTTGAGGGTTTATTTTGGCCTTTTTGATATCTGGATTTAGGGGTGGGAGGTATAAGCAAAGCTTAAAGCTGAGCAAGCTGTTCTCTAGCTCTGATAACCCTGTATTAATGCCACAACTTCATGTACCCCAGAGCAAAGGGACTCAGGAGACTGTGTACTCAGAATTATTGAAGACCAACAGCGTTCTAGGCAAAAGCCAGAGAAAAAGTGACTGGAATATCGGCGAGTAGCAGCTTGGCAAACTCAAAGCGGGCCTTGCAAACTAGCATGGCTGTAGACACTGGAGTCACTGGGAGGGGCACAGCAGACACTTGGTACAGTGGAGAGGGAATATCTATGGTGAGGCAAATCAGTAGATGGACCAGACAGCAATACTTGGATACAGGATGTAGGGAGCTCAGATGCTGAAACAGGAACCTGTATAGGCATCGGTACCAACAGGAGCAGATGGCAAGGCACAGGCAAAGCTATGTGAGGTGGGTCTGGGAAGACTGAAATGCAGTGAGTCAAAATGGAGACCCCTTAGACTGAAGTCTGATGTGCTACAGAGAAAAGAAAGACCTGTGGCAAGTAGCATGGCATAGAAGGCAACAGAGGAGCTCACACTTGGGTGGACGAAAGACAAAATTCTAGCTGGAAAGCAAAGGGCAAGTTACTGTACATTTCACAGCACTTTATAGGACTCTTTGGAGTTTGGAGAGAGCGCATACCACACCTAGAAGACTGCTTTAATTCATTTGTCAAATGACTTAATAGACTGCCAGTTCTGAGTGGGATCTCAACAGAGGGCTCTTCAGCTGATTTAGGCTATGGTACAAGGCACCCTACTTACTGGATCATCTAAATTGGCAGAACCCATGGCACTTGTTGGAGCTATCCATGGTAGATAATAGCACCACATGAAGCCTCTGGCAAACTCCACTAGAAGAGTTACAATGCAGTGCTCCTGGAGCCAGGAACTGCTGGCAAGCTACTGGGCTTTAGTAGAGATGGAGTGCCTAACCATGGGCCATCACGTGACTGGAGCTGAGGACTGCCAGGCACAAGAATTTGTAAGATCAAGTAGATACAACAGCAAATTTGGCATTAAAAAAAACAGAAGTAAATTTCAGGAACTGGTGGCCTGGATCCTATATCATCTGTGTTGTACTAATGTCTCTCCCTCAGTTTGCACCTATGGCCACCATCTTGAAACATCTGTAGCAAGACAGGAGTGGATCTGAACAGTGTAGGAGGTGAACGTACAGGCTCTGTCAAGTCCCCACTCATACCGTTTCTCTCTCATCTCAGTGCACTCTGACTAGAACTTCAACTACCAGCATTTTTATTTCTTTGAGGGCTTTCTCTGGCCCCAGGAGCCTGGGCAGTCTATAAGTGCAGTCAGCTGGAAGTGCCAGAAAATCAGCACTCTCTATCCACCACAACCACACCCCAGAGCCCCCAGTTAAATACAGACAGGAGTTGGTACACAAATAGCCCAGCTCATTCTTGTCGAGGATGGAAAAATCTGAGGTGGGTTGGAGTCTAGTGTTTGTGCAGCGGAATTAGCTTCATTTGCCCAGGTGATAATTTTATTGATAGAAGTCCTTTATTTTTGTGTTTGTTTTTAAGATTTTATTTATTTATTTGTCAGGGGGAGCAGCAAGCAGAGGGAGAAAAAGGTTCCCTGCTCAGCAGGGATGTGGGACTCGATCCCAGGACCCTGGATCATGAATTGAGCTGAAGGCAAACACTTAACCCACTGAGCCACCCAGGTGTCCATAGATGTCCTTTGTTTATAACCTACTTACCCTGTCTTACTTTCTCACCCTCCTATGGCTGTCTCCTTTGATACCCCAATAAACTATTTGTCTTTAATTCTTGTTTCAGAGTTGGATTCCAAGAAATCCAAGTGAAACAATCTTTTATAATGTAATAGTGATTTTCTATTATAGACTGTTAGAAAACAGCATTCTTTTTTAAAATTTTTATTTATTTTTAAAATTTCTTTTCAGTGTTCCAGAATTCATTATTTATGTACCACACCCAGTGCCCCATGCAATGCGTGCCCTCCATAATACCCACCACCAGACTAACACAAACTCCCACCACCTGCCCCTCCAAAACCCTCAGTTTGTTTTTCAGAGTCCATAGTCTCTCATGGTTTGTCTCCCCCTCCAATTTCCCCCAACTCCGTTCTCCTCTCCATCTCCCATGTCCTCCGTGTTATTCCTTATGGAAATTAGAGAATCAATTCCATTTACTGTAGCACCAAGAACCATAAGATACCTAGGAATAAACCTAACCAAAGAGGTAAAGGATCTGTACTCGAGGAACTACAGAACACTCATGAAAGAAATTGAAGAAGACACAGAAAGATGGAAGGCCATTCCATGCTCATGGATCAGAAGAATAAACATTGTTAAAATGTCTATACTGCCAATCTATACTTTCAATGCCATTCTGATCGAAATTCCACCAGCATTTTTCAGATTTTATTTATTTATTAGTTAGAGAGAGAGAGAGAGAGAGCACAGGCAGACAGAGCGGCAGGCAGAGGCAGAGGGAGAAGCAGGCTCCCTGCCGAGCAAGGAGCCCGATGTGGGACTTGATCCCAGGACGCTGGGATCATGACCTGAGCCAAAGGCAGCTGCTTAACCAACTGAGCCACCCAGGTGTCCCCCACCAGCATGGTGGAGGAGCTGGAGCAAACAATCCTAAAATTTATATGGAACCAGAAAAAAAAAACCGAATTGCTAAGAAAATGTTGGAAAAAAAACCCCAAATTGGGGGCATAACGTTGCCTGATTTCAAGCTTTACTACAAAGCTGTGATCACCAAGACAGCATGGTACTGGCATAAAAACAGAAACATAGACCAGTGGAAAAGAGTAGAGAGCCCAGATATGGACCCTCAACTTTATGGTCAACTAATCTTAGACAAAGCAGGAAAAAAATATAGTGGAAAAAAGAGTTTCTTCAATAAATGGCGCTGGGAAAATTGGACAGCTATGTGTAGAAGAATGAAACTTGACCATTCTCTTACACCATACACAAAGTTAAACTCCAAATGGATAAAAGAGCTCAACATGAGGCAGGAATCCATCAGAATCCTAAAGGAGAACATAGGCAGTAACCTCTTCAACATCAGCCACAGCAACTTCTTTCAAGATATGTCTCCAAAGACAAAGGAAACAAAAGTGAAAATGAACTTTTGGGACTTCATCAAGATCAAAATCTTCTGCACAGCAAAGGAAACAGTCAAGAAAACAAAGAGGCAACCCATGAAATGGGAGAAGATATTCGCAAATGACAATACAGACAAAGGACTGACACCAGGATCTATAATGACTCCTCAAACTCAACACACACAAAACAGATAATCATGTCAAAAAAATGGGCAGAAGACATGAACAGACACTTCTCCAAAGAAGACATACAAATGGCTAACAGACACATGAAAAAATGTTCATCATCACTAGCCATCAGGAAGATTCAAATCAAAAACCACATTGAGATACCACCTTACACCAGTTAGAATGGCCAAAATTAACAAGACAGTAAATAACGTGTGTTGGAGAGGATGTGGAGAAAGGGGAACCATCCTACACTGTTGGTGGGAATGCAAGTTGGTGTAGCCACTTTGGAAAACAGTGTGGAGATTCCTTAAGCAATTAAAAATAGAGCTTCGCTATGACCCTGCAATTGCACTACTGGGTATTTACCCCAAAGATACAGATGTAGTGAAAAGAAGGGCCATCTGTACCCCAATGTTCATAGCAGCAATGGCCACAGCTGCCAAACTGTGTAATGAACCAAGATGCCCCTCAACAGATGAATAGATAAGGAAGATGTGGTCCATATACACTATGATGTATTATGCCTCCATCAGAAAGGATGAATACCCAACTTTTGTATCAACATGGACAGGACTAGAAGAGACTATGCTAAGTAAAATAAGTCAAGCAGAGAGAGTCAGTTATCATATGGTTTTGCTTATTTGTTGAGCATAAGGAATAATGCAGAGGACATGGGGAAATGGGGAGGAGAAGGGAGAAAACAGCATTCTTATCTTCACTATGATTCAGTAAGCATTTTTAAAAAATATTTTATTTATTTATTTGACAGACAGAGATCTCAAGTAGGCAGAGAGAGAGGAGGAAGCAGGCTCCCTGCTGAGCAGAGAGCCCTTTGTGGGGCTGGATTCCAGGGCCCTGGGATCATGACCTGAGCCGAAGGCAGAGGCTTTAACCCACTGAGCCACCCAGGCGCCCCTTAGGAAGCATTTTTAAAGTGGATCTCTGTGTGCCCAGTACTAAGGAATAAAAATTCAGGGATAAATTCAACAAAGATCGTGCTTTCTTTTCTCTCTGTACATGTATTTAGAAAGGCGGAAGCCCCATAAAGCAGTGGGATATAGACTATTTGGTAGTGGCAGTAAACGTTTGCTTGTTGGCTGCAGGTTATTGTTAGGAGAGGGACTATTCCCTGAGGCTGCAGAAACTTGTCCTTTGAAGGTTTTATGCCTTGATTTTCAGAGTCCTGTGTAATGAATGGGGGCGGGAAAAAGAGCAATTAGAGCAATGATGCCTAGTAGGGGCAACTGCCTTCCTCTTCTTATACCTTTCTTCCTGGAACATGAAATTCAACAATGGTTTATAAGACTCTAATATTTTCATTGCTTATAAAATAAATGTATGATTATATAAATATTATGGCAGAGAAATATTTTTAAAATATATAAATGCCTCTATTCCCTATAGAATGTAGCTTCTGTTAACATTTCAGAGCACATTCTTCCAGGTTTTAAAAATATGGTAATCTGAGGACACCTGGGTGGCTCAGTCAGCTAAGCATCTGACTTAATTTTGGCTGAGGTCATGATCTCAGGGTCATGAAATCGAGCAGCACAAATGGCTGCATGCTCAGCAAGGAGCCTGCTTCAGATTCTCTCTCCCTCTCCCTCTGCCCTTCTGCTTGTGTCTGTGTGGGCTGTCTTTCTCAAAAAAATAAAATTAAAATATCATAACTTGGATTTTCATATAGAGTTATAAACAGGCTTATATACAGTTTTCAATTATGTTCTTTGAAAGATTATATCATAAGTTTTTCATAAACATCGTTGGAGTGGCTATATAATATTACTTCCAATGAGTGTGTATCATAATTGCCTTAACCCTTTCCTTTAGGAAACTGAGCTATAAATACTTATCTTTTTATATCATACTGTGATTAGATACCTTTCTAATCTAATTCTAAAGAAAGATTTTTCAAAGTACTTGAAAAAGTATTGGGCAAAGAGTAGAAACTGTTATGTGTCAAAGCCTACACCACCAAATACCAAACTCACCCACCCTAACTACAGCATTTAACACACACTGTTCACTCTGGCCTGCCTCCTAAATTGTGAGCTATTTCAGAGAAACAACAACAACAGTGTTTTCAAATCTTTACTCACCATAGCTCATAAAATTTTTGCCACATAGAAGTTACACAACATTTTGAGTAAATGAATGAGTAAATTAATAAATTGTTGAAGAAAATAATGAATGAAAATTCTACCTCCTCCACTTGATTCTGTGTTTCTTCTCTAATTTTTCCAATCTGAATGGAGTAGGTTTCTGAAGGTTTCTCATATTCATGGTTAAAGAATTTATTTTGAGCCTGAGTGTGTGCCAACTCTCGTTGTGCCGTGACTGACCAAATAAATAAATAAAAATCCTGCGTGCATTCAGGTGTTTCTAAAGGAAGAGAACGAACTCCTCTATTTTTGAGAAACGGAAGTCCAACTATTCCTTGATAAATGTATTTATTTCCCAGGGACTATTAACAACTCTCTTCCCAGTTTCAGATTAAATGTGAGAAGGAAGAATTCCATATGATATAGAGCCTGCCATTCTGGGAGAGGCATCATGGTGCCAGGGAATTAGGCTTTAGGTTTGAAGTTACCGTGTTTGGGTTACAATCCTCACTGGCCTTTTTTTTTTTTTTTTTTTTTACTCTCAAAGGCAATAAAATGGGAAAAATGCTATCTACCTCAAGAATTATTGGGAGGGTTAAGTGAACTTAATGATGTGTAAGTTCTTTACAAATAAATGAATCTGCCAACTAGTCCTCATTTATATTCCCAAAGGAGTTGACTATCTTTCATATCTGGCAAAGGCACATCTCCACTGGGAATGGTTAAGGGAAACGCAGTAATTATTTCTAAATTGTCCAACACCAGAAATTTGTAGCCCTGGTCCCCTGGTTCCCAACCTAGCTGATAAAAATTGATACCTTTGTTGTTGCCTTGGACCTGGTGAAAAAGAGAGTGTACCTCCTGTTCATTTGAGGGTTGAGCTTGTGACTTTTTTGAAATGAAAAATTATTTCCCATCCTGGAGCTGACAGTCCTTGAGTTTATTCTTGAGTTCACTGAGTTTGGTAAGGACAGTGCTTATAGACTTCACTCAGCAATGCGTGTGTGTGTGTGTGTGTGTGTGTGTGTGTGTGTGCACGTGTGTGTGTGAATGATCAGCTAAAGATTATTGCAGATGATTATACTTTTACCAAGCATTTTTATAATTTCATTGTATCATCTCAAATAACTTAGGTGAACATAATGATTATAATTCCTTGAAGGCTGGTACTTTCCTTGTAGGAAAATGTTGTCTCTTTTACAGTTTTGCTGAATATATGGCATGTGTTCAAACCATGAGAAAAACTTCCCAGGTTAAAAAATAATATAATCTGCATTGTTTTGCAAATGGTTGTAAATATGCCTACCTACCTACAATTTGCTGTTATGTTCCTTCAAAAATTATATCATAAGCTTTTTAGAAACTCATTTTACTAACTATGTGGCATTGTTTCCAGTGGATACATACCATAGTTACCTTCACTTTTTTCACTTATTGATAGAAATTAGGTAGTCTATCAAAAAACATTGACCAATATCTGACCTGCTTTTGTCCTGGAGCTCTGAAAAATTCATTCTATGAGCAGCTATCTTTGTAGATCCTGTAGCTTGTATCCTAGTCTCTCTATTTATTTGATCATCTGAATAAGGACTGAGGCCATACATCCACCCAAAGGCTTGGGGGGAATTACAGGTCCCATCCTCTTCTCCTTAATGAGGAGCATATACCCAGAGGTCTCTTTTCCATCAAACCATGCTCTCCTAGAGACAGTGTAGGATGGTGGTTAGGAACATGGATTTGAAATCATATATATCTGGGATTGAATGACTTGTCCATAATTTTCTTGCTGAATGATTTTAGGCAAATTACTTATACTCCCCAAGCCCTAGTTTCTAACAAGTTAAATGAAAAAAATGACTTTTTTGTGGTTCTGTTAGGCTGAGATGATATAAAGTACATGTCACAGCAGCTAGCCTATATTATTCACACAATAAATATGTGATTAATGAATGATTATTATTATAATGTTACTGTTATCATGATTATTAATATTACCATCTAGGTATATCTTGAAGCCATAGATTTGCATTAATCCTCAGGCTTCCTGATTTACTTCCTAAAATTCTTTTTTTTTAATTTAAATTTGATTAGCCTACACATAGTATACTTCCTAAAATTCTTGAGTGCTCTCAGGCAACAAGTTCTGTCTTACTTGAGGGTATCATTAATAAGCCATTTAATATAGTGGAAGCAAAATAGTCTTTGAGGACAGATAGACCTGGCATCAAATCCCAAATTTATCAGATACTAGTGCTATCTAACAATGGGTAAGTTTCATCACTGAGTTCCAGCATTCTTCTCTCTTAAATGAGGATCTGGATGTCTATGTCAAAAGGTTGGGGAAGAAGGGCATCTTGGTGGCTCAGCTGTTAAGCATCTGCCTTTGGCTCAGGTCATGATCCCAGGGTGCTGGGATCAAGCCGCACATTGGGCTCCCTGCTCAGCGGGAAGCCTGCTTCTCCCACTTCCTCTCCCATTCCCCCTGTTTGTATTCCCTCTCTTGCTTTCTCTCTCTCTCTTCTCAAATAAATAAAATCTTAAAAAAAAAAAAAGCTGGGGAAGGAAATGAACAGTACTTGAAAAGCACCTGGCACAAATTAGGTGCTAAGTCAGATCTTATTAACAGTGTGACTATTTTTAGCCTTAGAGCAGCCCAATTGCAAAAATGGTGAATTTGTTCTTTATCTTCAATCTCTACTTTCATGCTGCGTGTAATCTCCAATCCTCTTCTTTCCTCAGTTTATCTGAGGAGGTCAGTGCCCTTGTTCTACCATCCAAACCTGGTCCCCAAGTATTATAAATGGCTCCCAGTCATCCCATCAGTGAGGGGATTGGCCATAGGAACTTCTCTTCCAGGAGTATTTATTTTAGTTGGGAACTTAAAGCCTTTTTTCTCTTGCTGAATGCATTTCAAGTACCAGCAGTCTATTGAGTGTGGTATTTTGGGTGGAGATATGGAAGTTTCAATGTTGTTCTGGAAATCACTCTACATAGGTATCGTTCTGCATGTCCCCCCAAGAAAAACTGACCCAGATAATTTGAAGAATCTCAAATAAGTTAGAGAGAGTGTTCTGTTGTTCATTTTCCACAATCCTTGAAGACCTTGGGGTCAACGTTGGGTCCAAAGTGCTGGAATCTGTGCAGAAAGCCCAGAGGCTTTTGCCTCTAGGACTAAGTGACAACCTTTCACCTATTTCTGGGAGACCTAATAGAAAACCATTCATAAATATTCTGATTTGATATCTGGTTCCAGACATTACAGGGAGTGAGTTGGCTCCCTTTGCTGTTGCCATTGATAGTTATCTCTCAACATTTTCACCTATTAGATTAAAATGGTTCATGATTACACAACTCCTTTCACTTGTTTGTGGGTAGGACTGATGGTACATGGGTGCCTTCTTGATCCAGTTGACAAAGCGATGGTGAGGCCAAGTCCTCATCATAAACACATGTTTCTAGGCTCTCTAATTTCCTCTACTGTTTTATTAGTTTATCTTTGTAAAAATACATTCTTTGTTGTAGTCAATATGCTTTTACAATAAGCTTTGATATGTTATAGTGAATACCTGCCTTCTCTTTAAAAAAAAAGAACATAGATATTTTGATATTGATTTGGTTTAGGAAATAAATCTCTTGTAGACTGCTTTAGACACACTGGAAAGATTAGAATTCCTTTTATTTATTTATTTATTTATTTATTTATTTATTTATTTATTTATTTTATTTGTTAGAGAGAGAGAGAGCGAGCACAGGCAGACAGAGAGGCAGAGGCAGAGGGAGAAGCAGGCTCCCTGCCGAGCAAGGAGCCCAATGTGGGACTCGATCCCAGGACGCTGGGGTCTAGACCTGAGCCAAAGGCAGCTGCTTAACCAACTGAGCCACCCAGGCGTCCCTAGAATTCCTTTTAAAAATTACATTTGGCTTTTATATCACAGTTCTTTGAATATTACACCATGCTTGGGACCTCAGGATTAGTAGGATAAAACCTAGGTCTTGAACAGGCCTTAGGTTAAGTTTCTTAAGAGGCTGCCATGATGAATTTAACTGAATGTGACACCTTTTAGTAGAAAAACAAATTTATATTATGTATTCATTAATTGTCTATGATAGATTCTGGGTCTACAGCCAATGAACAAATCAGCAATAATCATGGAATGTGTCAAGAAACAGAGGATGAAGAATTAAACAGATCACTACACACAAAATAAAGAAGGGCAGTGAGATTTCTTTTTTAAAAGATTTTATTTACTTATTTTAGAGGGAAATAGAGAGCTTGGCCTGGGAGAGGGGGAGTGGAGGAGAGAGAGAACCTCAAGCAGACTCCACACTGAGTGTGGCTCAATCTCACTACCCTGAGATCATGACCTGAGCCAGAATCAAGAGTCAGATGCTTAACTGAGCTGAGCTGCCCAGGTGCCCCACGGGCAATGAGATTTTCGATGTTAAGTAATTTATTCTGCTTCCAAAAACAAACTCTGGAGTCCCAATCCTAGCCAATCCTTTTCTTACGTCAGTGACTCTGAGACTGTCTTCCTCAGCTAGCCCATCTGAAAAGTGGAAATAACGAGGTACCTCCCTCATTTATATACTTAAGATGGTTAAATCAGTTTGAACAGTGCATAAGGACCACATTCACTAAAATGTTAACTGTTAGTATTGTCATTTGCAGAGCCTGGCACTGATTGAGAAAGAAAGTGGTTACATATCCTAAATGTACATGTTTTCTATATTTATCTGGCAAAATATGAGTCAAATGTAAGAAAATATGAATGAAGACCTTTCTAAATCAAAAAGACCTGTCTGTTATACTCTCCACAGTGATCGCTTTTTTATCCGGAAACATTCCACCTTTTCCTTTCAACTTACTCACCAGTTCCCTTCAGCTGGTATACCAGCATGAGAGTGGAGAACCAGAGCAATGTGTCCGAGTTCCTCCTCCTGGGGCTCCCCATCCGGCCAGAGCAGCAGGGAGTCTTCTTCGTCCTGTTCCTGGGCATGTACCTGACCACGGTGCTGGGGAATCTGCTCATCATCCTGCTCATCAGGCTGGACTCTCACCTCCACACCCCCATGTACTTCTT
Organism: Taxidea taxus jeffersonii; assembly: GCA_003697995.1. NCBI lineage: Eukaryota > Metazoa > Chordata > Mammalia > Carnivora > Mustelidae > Taxidea > Taxidea taxus. The sequence goes on along the minus strand of RCUC01161413.1, from coordinate 34,292 downwards.
CCTTAGCCACTTGGCTTTCTCTGATATTGCATTCTCATCTGTCACTGTCCCAAAGATGCTGATGAACATGCATACGAAGTACAAATCCATTCCTTATGCAGGGTGCATTTCACAGACATATTTTTTCATATTCTTTGCTGATTTAGACAGTTTCCTAATCACTTCAATGGCCTATGACAGGTATGTGGCCATCTGTCACCCTCTGCATTATACCATCATTATGAGTCAGAGCATTTGTGTCATGCTGGTGGCTGGGTCCTGGGTCATTGCTTGTGCTTGTGCTCTTTTGCATACTCTCCTCCTAGCTCGGCTGTCCTTCTGTGCTGACCACACCATCCCCCACTTCTTCTGTGACCTTGCTGCCCTGCTTGAAATATCCTGCTCAGACACCTCCCTCAACCAACTGGTTATCTTTACTGCAGGATTGACAGCTATTATGCTTCCATTTTTATGCATTATGGTTTCTTATGGCCATATTGGGGCCACCATCCTCCAGGCTCCTTCTACTAAGGGCATCTGCAAAGCCTTGTCTACTTGTGGATCACATCTCTCAGTGGTGACTCTCTATTATGGGGCAATTATTGGTCTCTATTTTCTTCCCTCATCCAACAACACTAACAACAAGAACATAATTGCTTCGTTGATGTACACAGTTGTCACTCCCATGTTGAACCCCTTCATTTATAGCCTGAGAAATAAAGACATGAAAGGGGCCTTGAGAAAACTCTTGAGTAAGAAAACATACTCTTTCAACTGATACTTCTATTTTGAAATATCCATATGATCTTATTTCCTCAATTACATGTAAGTACAAATTATTGTAAATATAGCTCACTTGTCTTCCTTCCACAATGTCACTCAGAAATACTTTTCTGACATTATCCTTTCACTTGTTAGGGAGAATAGTAAAATGGGACGTGGTTTATAAGACTTAATTTGCTCTTTTCTTGGATGATGGGATCGCAAAATACTTTGAAGATGCTGTATGACTTTGGCTGGTATCATCAAATGGAAGCCATTGGAGCTGGTTTTCTGCCAAATTTTTGGATTGTTACAAAATGTATTTGGTCTTTCAAACATCTGTTTTGGTGGGGTGGGGGGATCTCCAAATTCTACCTCTGGGACTTATAACACACTCTATGTTAATTAAATAGAATTTAAATTTAAAGATTATATTGATCAAAAGAAATGGTCTAAGATACTTTATTTTTTAATTTTTAAAATTTTTTCATTATTTTCAGTTAGCCAACATATAGTACATCATAAGTGTTTGTTGTAGTGTTCAACAATTCATTAGTTGCATATAACTAAGGAATTTTCCATTTTGGTGATGATAAGTCTCCTTCTTCACTCAGACATCCAGGTACTCAGGGACTCTGAGCCCTTCTAGAACTTCCAAGAAGAACATAATAAATTTTACTTTCCTTACATAATAATTAACACACTGCTTTCTTGTCCTTCAGGAATACAATCCACATGTCCTTTTCTTCCCAAGCACACACAGATATTCAGCAACAAAATAAATGCCACCTCAGTTGTCTCAGATACTGGTCTAAGAGCCTAAGATGCACTAAAATCATCTAATTTAATTCTGACAACAAACCTAAGAGATATTTTGAGAAAACTCATGCTCAAAAAAATATTTTGGCAAAGTTCATGCTCAAAAAAACCATCTTAACATCAGAGTTAGTGAAGGAAGATTTGAATCTTAGCTGTCTGACTCCAGAGTGATTCAGCATGGCAAGGACTATAATTGTTTATATGAAACACTGTGTCCAGGGGAGGAATAATTAGCTCAGCCTAGTGGCAGAGTACATCTGCCACTAGTACATACAGAAAGACTTCCCAGAGAAGGTGTTGCTTTATCTGAAACTTAACAAATCAGAATTAATCAGACACATGAAGTTCTGTCTTGTCCTGGTGATCACAGGAAGAAGGAACAGCATGTTCAGGATATTTAACTGGAAGTTTCAACTGAGGTACCAAGATTTGATAGACACCAGATGCATAAGTGAGTTGTAAGATACAAAATGTAGATGTTTATAGGAAATGCCCCATGCTCAATTTCATAACTCATGAGCCTCTCACCTAGACATGGGTCTAAAAAGTGCTAAGAGCTAGATATGAGAGATTCTCATAAAGTAGTGGGGGAGGTTCTTTTTTTGAGAAAACTGCACAGGGAACCCCAAATCCTCTCAACAGACAAAGAGATGCTTCCTTCCTTACTTCAAGCTTAGTGGGAGAAGCTTCAAAAAACCATTTAGAGAATTTGATATGCATCTCTTTGATGAGAGCAAGAACAACAGGAAAGATGAAATGGGGAGGGCAGGGAGAGGGAGAATTGGAATTAGGGAATAGAATTATGTTTGAGAAATTCCCTTCACTTCTTTTTATGGTGGGGCAATAAAAGCAAACATATTTCCTGTGTGTGGAATCACTATGCTATACACCTGAAACTAATGTAACATAATGTGTCAACTACATTTTTTTTATTTGTCAGAGAGAGAGAGAGAGAGAGAGAGCAAGCACAGGCAGACAGAGTGGTAGGCAGAGGCAGAGGGAGAAGCAGGCTCCCTGCCGAGCAAGGAGCCTGATGTGGGACTCGATCCCAGGACGCTGGGATCATGACCTGAGCCGAAGGCAGCCGCCTAACCAGCTGAGCCACCCAGGTGTCCCTGTCAACTACATTAAAAAAAAAATAGTTTCCTATGGATTATAGGTGGGTTATGTGAGAGAGAGATCTGGTGGGAAGCTATGTTCACTTCTCCCCCAAGAAGACCATGAGGAGGTCTAGGGAGCTCAGAGAGAGAATAATAGATCTGTAGGGAATGCACCACCACAAAACCAGGGGCTCTGGGGAGAAGCAATCCCGGGAAGAAATATACTTTAGTTATATCACAGAAGATGTGTGGGAAGGCAGCCTGATAGTCTCTGAGACATGGAAGTTCTTTTTTTTTTTCTTTTTAAAAATCCAGACATATTTCATTTAAACCACCCAAGAATCACATGATTTTACTAGCCAGTGCCAGTATAAAGCCTCAACAGGGGATGGAAATCTCCAAAGTGCTGTAAAAACTGGATCCTGCTGAATTGTTATCAAAGCAGATACTATTGATATTCTGTTTTTCTGTTCTGATGACATGTAGCTCAGCTTCTTATTACACAATATTAATTAGGTCAAGGGTATGGGTTTCCCTCTAGAAACACGACTGGCTTCTTTTTTCCCCGAAGGTCACAAACCTCCCCCATACTTTGAACAATGCCTTACATATTAGCTGTCAGTCACAAAGTTTTGTGTGTGTAATGATGTTAATCTATTTGAGTTTGTAGGACATTTACTCTGACACTAACACTATAGAACCATTATCAGTCTCGTAGTTTATTTTGCTAAACAACTCTATCTATCCTTTGAACAAGAGTAAGGGTCAACCCACCTAACACTAAATTATCTGCAGTAAATGGTTCTAGAGGGGATTCTTACACTGGGGTGTTCTTACTATTTATGTAAATTCAAGATGTTCCCTCTGACAAGAAATCTGAATCTACCATTCCACAGCCTCTGAACTTTTCCTGATGCCAAATCCCTTCCTCATTGTCTATAAAACAGATCGATTGTCATTTTCAAGGTGATTTTCTCAAGGAAACACTTAAAGTCAAGGACACAAATCATAAAATAAGGCATTAATGACTTTAATCACATTAAAATTAAGACATTGATAGACAATTTAAAAAGCTAACAAGGTTCCAATAATGGAAGACATTTGCAACATATACAACTGAAAAAGGATTAATTTCCAGATTATATGAAGTCTGCCTGACAATGCAATAAATAGAAAAGAAACAATCAAATAGAAAAGCAGGGAAAATACATAATCATGTATTTCACAAAAGAAATGTTGTACCAGTAAAGATAATGATGGCTGCTCTAATGGTCCAATGTGGGTCTTCTAAAAGATTGATGACATTTCACTATGCAGTATTGAGAACCAGTTTCAATTATCTATCAGGGCAGCAGTTAATTTTTTTTTCAGACAATAGAGGAGAAAACACAGACGTTTCTTTAAAATTCTGGCCATGGGGCGCCTGGGTGGCTCAGTGGGTTAAGCCTCTGCCTTCGGCTCAGGTCACTATCCCAGGGTCCTGGGATCAAGCCCCACATCGGGCTCTCTGCTTGGCAGCGAGTCTGCTTCCCTTCCTCTCTCTCTGCTTGCCTCTCTGCCTACTTGTGATCTCTGTATGTCAAATAAGTAATAAATAAAAATCTTTAAAAAAATATTTTAAAAAATAATAATACAATAAAATAAAATTCTGGCCAGGAAAGTATAGACATTTTCTTCTCTGGGGGAGAATGTGCCACATTGCAACACTTAGATTAGTAGGAAACGTGGCAGCTGTCTCCCACTAACAACTTCACGCTTGAGAAGAAGGTCATGAATTTTTGGTGGATAGCCAGCCATCTCTGTCACAAATGTCCAATAAGTAGGTTAAGATGTTCTACCTCATAAATAGAGAAACTGGAAGTAAAACCACAATGAGATATCATTTTCTACTCACCAGAGTCACAAAAATTAAGAAATCTCTCAGTACCAAGGGTTCAACAATATTGTTAGTTTTCTACTACTTAAGCCTAGAGACTATTAAATGAATATTTCTTTTAATATTATTCTCTAAAGTGTGATTATATGTCACATATGTAAAACACATACACACATATTCACATATACAATATACCATGTATATATACATATAAATTTAAGCCATATGTATGCCATGTGTGTTTTTTGTATGCTATTTCAATATTTTTTAAAGGTTAAATAAAATTTTCAGTAAAATGGGTAAAAATATTACTCAAGTTTGAAAAATATTCAAGTGATTTAAAGAACTTGGGATTTGACCTCACACATACAGCATTGTAAGTACCACCTCTACTAAACATTGCTAGTTTGTGTCACTGGGCTACTTACTAAGTGTCTTTTAATATGAATTTCCTCCTTTATATTGATTACTAGGATTAAATTAAATAATGAATATGGAAATATTTGTCACAGTTATCAGTTTATAGCAGTGAAGTTTCTCAGTTATATCTGCCTTGAGTAGAGGTAGTTCCTCAAGAACTGAAAGCAAAATGAACATTTCAGATGAAAATTGGGGCACTCTATTTATGTATGTGGGACAGGGATGTGCTTTTTTAAAAATCAGATATATTTGGATTAAACTACACTGAAGTACTGCCTAAGTTCACTTCAGGTCTAGGTTCTTCCTGATGTTCTTCCTTTAAGAAAAGATGGTTGTGGGGCACATGGGTGGCTCAGTGGTTAAAGCCTCTGCCTTCAGCTCTGGTCATAATCCCAGGGTCCTGGGATTAAGCCCCACATTGGGCTCTCTGCTCAGTGGGGAGCATGCTTCCTCTTCTCTCTCTGCCTGCCTCTCTGCCTACTTGTGATCTCTATCTGTCAAATAAATAAATAAGCAAAGAAAGAAAGAAAGAAAAAGAAAGAAAGAAAAAATGGTCGTGCAGGTATGTTTTTTTCTATGACTCTAAAATTAACAAGGAAACTAAACAGAAAAGAAACCTAAGTCCAAGCTAAAACAGAGACTGAAGAATGCCACATCAAGATTCATTAAAAAGGAGCTATTCAGAGAAGAAAGGATGCTCACATTGCATGTGCAGGATGGAACAGGTCTTGTATCTAATTAATAGGGAAAACAGTGTTCAATATGGTGAAAATATCCCTCTTCTGAGTAGGTGTCCCAGAGCTCCTTTCATATCCCGATTCCTCAGACTGTAGATAAAGGGATTTAGCATGGGGGTGACCAGAGTGTACAATATGGCCACAATGACATCCTTGTCATTGGAGTTATTGGGTGAGGGGAAGAAGTACAGTCCAATAATTGCCCCATAGTACAGAGACACAACAAAGAGGTGAGAGCCACAAGTAGACAAAGCTTTGCAGATTCCTTTGGTTGAGGGGACCCTCAAGATAGTGGCTCCAATACGGCCATAAGAGACCAGGATGCATATGAATGGCAGGGTAATGACCACTCCCCCTACAGTGATGATAACCAGATCATTGACTGTGGTATCTGAGCTGGAGAGCTTAAGCAAGGCAGAAAGGTCACAGAAGAAGTGGGGGAGAGTGTTGTCTCCACAGAAAGAGAGACGAGCCAGGAGGAGGGTATGCAAAAGGGCACTAGCACAAGATAGGACCCAGGCCACAATTACTAGCTGGAAACACAGGCTCTGACTCATGATGGCGGTATAGAGGAGGGGGTGACAGATGGCCACGTACCTGTCATAAGCCATTGATGTGAGAAGGAAGCTGTCAAGATCCCCCCAAAATAAGAAGAAATACACCTGGGAAATGCATCCACCATATGAGATGGATTGAGTCTGTGTCTGCATGTTTATGAGCATCTTTGGAGCTGTGACTGATGAGAAAGAGATGTCAGTGAAGGCCAAGTGGCTGAGGAAGAAGTACATGGGGGTGTGGAGGCGAGGGTCCAGCCTAATGAGCAGGATGATGAGCAGGTTCCCCAGCACTGTGGTCAGGTATATGATCAGGAAAAGACTGTAGTATATGCCCTGCTGCTCTGGCCGGATGGGGAGCCCCAGGAGGAGAAACTCAGACACACTGCTCTGATTATCCCTCTTCATGCTCTTCTTCTCTTTTGCTAGAGATGAGAGGTGGGGGAGATGGATATGTGAAAGAATAAGAAATCATTGTGACTGTCACATTATGAAAACATGGTTTTGAATTAACTGGTACATGAATTTTAACCTGAGTAGTTCCTGCTTTTTGCCTCACTAATGGGCTAGAGATGGTCTGACATCAGGCTATTATATGTCCACCTAGAAACAAACACAGTTTCTTTTGGAGGAAACTTCAAACATCCAAATGGTAATCAGACCAGATCAGGCTCCCACTTGAGGATTCCAGGAGTTCACGATATAATTTGAGATTAAGAAATTAGGGTGCAAGTCTAGGTCAGTAACCAGTTATTGGAAAGACAAGTAGAGGCTCTCCAATTGGTCTCTTGGCCTTTCTTAACCATCCCCGTGCCTCTCATATGTGCTTTGGCTAATATTTTATCTCCATGGATTGGAGACAAGACAAGACAACCCCATAGGCTGCTCTGGATCTCCTGAAACCAAGGTCTCGAGGCTTGGTGGAAACATCATATGTAACCTCTTCAAGGCAAGGGCATTAAGGACAAGAATCTTTGTCAATAACATAGAAAATCTAGTGACATATCTTATAGTATAGCCATTAGTCCTTTCTTTAAAAAAAATTCCTTCTTGTTCCTCAACATTTTCTGTCTACCATCTCTTTTGCTAAAGAAATATTCATGCAGCAATGTCCACAATAGCCAAACTGTGGAAGGAGTCTTCAACAGATGAATGGATAAAGAAGATGTGGTTCACTTATACAATGGAATATTACTCAGCCATCAGAATGGGTGAATACCCACCATTTGCGTCAACATGGATGGAACTGGAGGAGATTATGCTAATTGAAATAAATAAAGCAGAGAAAGACAATTATCATATGGTTTCACTCATATGTGGAACATAAGCAATAGCACAGGGGACCATAGGGGAAGGGAGGGAAATCTGAAGGGGTAGAAATCAGAGAGGGAGATGAACCATGAGGGGCTATAGACCCTCAGTTCATTTCCCAGGGAAATGAGAAAAGAGAGACATGAGGAGAGGGGGTAAGATGGTGATGGGTATTAAGGAGGGCGCATGTTGTGATATGCACTGGGTGTTACACCTAACTAATAAATCATGAAACACTACATCAAAAACTAATGATATATATAGTGGCTAACTGACCATAATAAAAAAAAATTAACAAAAAAAATTTTTTTCATGCAATGTGAAGGGTTAGAAGTCCATTTCTCTTCCAAAGTCACACCTATTCCCTGAGCTCTAACCAGATTGCTTTTATGCCAGTTCTCATAATGCCAGGAAATACTTTGGCTTTTCCAATCATATCCTGGATCTGCCAAAGAATAAGCTTTTTGTAAGTGTTTATCCAACATAGGTTACCAAATAACCTCTTCTTTTTCACAGTTCCTAACCTAAGTTTTAGGCCAGTGATTCCTTACTGATTTTTTCTTGTCATGTTCTAGCACTCCTTACATTTTGCTAACACTGTCACTTCTCCCTCTTTCTTCTTCAGGTCAGTCTTAGGCCTGCCCATGTGAACATTCACAAAATGAAAGGGGAAGGGAACATGATGGTCTCTCTACTAAAAAACAGAACTCACATACTATATAAAGACTTATTCAATTTAAAGTTCTTTTTTTTCTAAGAGCTAAAAAAGTGTCTCAATATAGGACCCACATTTGTCCTAGGACTTAACTGAAGTTTACATTATGTACCAATTCTCCCAGTGTGGCTGAAATTATCTCAAAAATTTCTACATTCTTCAGCCCACTACATTAAAAGTCCTGTTAATTTAATATGTTACCTGAGATAAAGCACACATTCAGTATAGTCATTACCATGTTAATAATAAATCAGTTTATTACAATGAAAGTGCTAACTAATGTCTGTTGGACATTTAGGTTGATTCTAACATTTTTCTATTTCCAGCAATGTTTTAATAATAACATTGTTCATATGTCATTTTTCACATTAGCATACATATCTGCAACAGAAATTCACAGAAATGGATTTGGAAGACATATATTTTCACCATTATTTAATTATTATGTTCAGTTAGCCAACATATAGTACATCATTAATTTTTTCACCGTTTTGATAGATACCATTGAATTACAAGAGGCTAAATTGGTGAGGAAGCCTGTTTTTATGGGTTCTTTAAAGGGATTCCTGAATTAAAAGAGCTTGTCATGTGAACATTACAAAAATGGACATTCTGCTTAAATATATGGAGAGGACAGGGCTATGGTATTTGAGGAACAGAGAAAATTCAGGAGCATGGTCAGCATGGGAAAGTTATGGGGTTGGAGAATTATCTAGGAACCAGATTATATAAGTCCTTTTCTGTATAATGGAAAGTTTTGATTCTATCTTCAGAGCAACAGAGCACCCATGGAAAAGTTAAAGTAAGGGAGTGAAAGAAAAATTTAAAATACTATGCTGGCTATTGCATAGAGAACAGATGATAGCAAGGCAAGAGTGTCAGCAAGAATATAACAGGAGGCTATTGGCATAGTTCAGGTACAAAATAACACCTACTTACACCTGAATCATGGCAGAGGAGATGAAGTTAATTGGGATAAAATTTGGAGGAAAAACCAGTAAGACTTAATGGGGGAATAAAGTATAAGCAGGAGGAGGTTATGTATTTCACTATCCTCTCAAAATTGGGTAGAGGATCATCAGAGATAAATTATTCTACATGGGCTACCTGTTACCCTCTGGTGTGAGGGGGTAGGGCCATGTTGGGGATCAGTAGCACACACTGGAGACACACACACACACACACACACACACACACACACACAATTGTGCAACTGAATATAAATTCTTCTCCTGCTCTGACATTGCTTCTTAATTGGTGAGCACATATACCTTCAGTCAGAAGGTCTGGGAAGATTCTTTCTTTTCTCTCATAAGACACAGAATACAATGAAGCAGGTGGAGTCTCTGAGGGTCTCAAAGATGCATTGCAATGGGGAGAAGAATTATCAGTTCAAAACCAAATTAAATATATATAGTGTTATACACTTGTTCACAATCCCTGAGCAATGGGAATGTGTTATAGCTTTACAAATCACGAAGAGGACCCAGGGGGTATAGGAGGGGGGAACTCCCCACTCCTAGCTCCAAGTTAGAGACAAACAGGATATAATTGCTTCATTGCCTTTGATTCCCATGAGGGAAGAACTGTTACTAGCAGGGAATAGGAGAATTCACATCGGAGGAATGGTGATAATAAGCACAAAAGAGGTACTAGGAACTTGGTGACTCACAAAGCTTTTTGCCTTCTCCAGTTATATTGGGAAAAAAGTAATTCCAAATCCATAACAAACCAAACTGGTACTTGAGTGTTTTAATCAAAGTCTCTTGTTTCTGAATTCCATGTTATTCTAAGAACACTGGAAACACTAATAATTTCACTTTCAGAACAAAAGATCAAGGGACTTTATATCCTATTGCCAAAACTGGACCCTGAGGAGTGGAATGCAGTTTCTATAAATCTTGATCTGACCAAAAGCTGTGGAGTCAGCCTTCTCTTGGTGCAAGTTTCATATAGTACCATAGAATAACCATTCAAGAAATGCTTTCCACTAACTCTCTTACAAAACTGATTCCAAATGTATTTCACACATCTCTAACTCCACTTATTTGAAGCCCGATAGAAAATGAATATCATATGCTTGTTATTTGAGGTGAAGATATGTGAGTAATTATAAGTGTTATTATTTGTTCTGTTTTGCATTAAAAATCAATCTGTACTTGGGATAGCTATTTGAATGAAGAATTCTCGTTAGACTTCAGAATGGTTTCTAGGTCTTATGGATCATGGTTGGAAATATTGCCCTGATTACAAAGCTGCCATGGACTTGCCTATTTTCCCAATATCAAGATTTGACAAGGCTTCCTTCTCAAATCAGGAGAATATCATGGGCACTTCCCTGTTTCCCTATGTGCATGGAGTTAAAAATAAAATCCATGACTCTGCAAGATTTTTTATTTGATTATAGTATAAGAAAAAGTATCCCTTTGAATTACTAAATGGTATTTCTAGTACGTGGTTACCAGTTACCATTTCCTAGAAGACGGTCATCTTTGTCCTCTGCTATGCCAGTCCCTATCATCTTTCCAAACCCTATTCAACCTAATAATAGCTTATAATTTGATAAAAAAATACACGCACATGTGCACATACTATCAAGTTGAAAAATAGGCGAAAATGTCTTCGAGGAAAAGAAACTCAAATGAGCTAATAATACAAAAAGATAGTCAACCTCAAATAATCACAACAGATCAAATCAAAGACAAAACTTCAATAAGGTTCCATTTTGTACTAATATATTGGAAAAATTAAGTTAGACAATGCTCTTGGTTGACAATGGTGTCTATTTTTTGGAAGTCTTATTCCTAGTAGAGAAGCAATATGGCATTATGTTTTACAGTTGAAATATACATTACCTTGGACCATGCAATTCCATTCCCAGGTTTATATCCTAAAGAAGCTTTGTGTATGTACAGCTGGAGACATAAATAAGGTTTATGACAACACTGTTCAAAATAGAGAAAAATGAAAATTTCAACAACAAATAAATTATGGTATTTTTACATAAGGAATATTATAGAGCAACTATATGTCATATCAGTGAACTATAGAAATTAAATATTAAGAGAAGAAAAGCAAGACTCCAAGAACATGACAAAATGTAGAAACAAAGATTTCATAAGTGTATGTATTATTATGGACTGAATATTTGTCCCTCCAAAATTTGTATGTTGAGGCTCTAACCCTCATTGTGGCTGCATTTGGAGATGGGGCCTGTAAGAACATAATTAACATTAAATGGGAACATAAGGATAGGGCCCTGATTCATGATTCATTGGGATTAGTGTCCTTATAGGAAGAGACACTAAAAAGCTCATTCTCTCTGCACATACACTAAGAAAAGGCCACATGAGAACATTGTGAGAAGGCCATCTGAGAGCCAGAAAGAGAGTTCTCACCAAAAAGTGAATCTGCTAGAATGTTAATTTTGGACTTCTAGCCTCCAGAACTGTGAGAAATTAAATTTCTGTTGCCTAAGCCATCCAGTCTATGGCATTTTGTTATGGCACTACAAGCAGACTAAGACACATGCACACGCACACACACACACACGTCATATATAGAGACAAAGAGATGCATACACATATAAATAAGACTACAGAAACTTGATTGAAGCATAAACATAAAATCCACACTACTCATTTCCTCTTAAGAGGAGATCGGGAGTTAAGATTTGGAGGAGCCCATGGGTAGATTCAAGTGATTTTTTTATGTTAAGTTAGCCACATACCGTACATCATTAGTTTTTGATGTGGTGTTCAGTGATTCATTAGTTGTGTATAACACCCAGTGCTCCTTACAACATGTGCCCTCCTTAATGTCCATCACTGGGCCAACCCATCCCCTCACCCTCTCCCCTCTGAAACCTTCAGTTTGTTTTTTGGAGTCCATAGTCTCTTATGGTTTGTCTCCCTCTCTGATTTCTCCCCCTTCTGTTTTTCTTTCCTTCCCCTAATGTTGTCCATGCTATTGCTTATGTCCCACATCTGAGTGAAACCATTATGATAATTGCCTTTCTATGATTGACTTATTTCACTGAGCATAATCCCCTCCAGTTCCATCCATGTCAATGCAAATGGTGGGTATTCATCATTTCTGATGGCTGAATAATATTCCACTGTATATATGAACCACATCTTCTTTATCCGTTCATCTGTTGAAGGTCATCTGCTCTTTCCACAGTTTGGCTTTTGTGGACATTGCTTCTATTAACATTGAGGTACACGTGCCCCGTCTTTTCACTAAATCTGTATCTTTGTTTTTTTTTAAAAAGATTTTATTTATTTATTTGACAATGAGAGAAACAGAGAGAGACACAGAGAGCAAAAGAGTGCAAACAGGGGGAGCTGCAGAGGGAAAAGGAGAAGCAGATTCTGCTAAGCAGGGAGCCTGACGTGGGGCTCAATCCCAGGACCCTGGGATCATGACCTGATCCGAAGGCAGATGCTTAATTGACTGAGCCACCCAGGTGCCACTACATCTATATCTTTGGGATAAATACCTAGTAATGCAATTGCTAGGTCATAGGGTAACTATGTTTTTAACTTTTTGAGGAACCTCCATACTGTTTTCCAAAGTGGCTGTACCAGCTTGCCTTGCCACCAGCAGTGTAAGAGAGTTCCCCCTTTCCAAGTGATGTTTTTTAAAAAATTAAATATTTACTAATAGAAGTATGACAGACAGAGAAAATTAGCATACATTAAGTGCAGTTTGATAAATTAACATATCTATGAAATTATCTGCCAGATAAAGAAATAATACTCCTACCATGTTCCTCCCAATCATTTCCTCTAAAAACAAATCTTATTATTTGTATCACCATATATTAATCTTGGCTATTTTTCACCACATAAAGCTGAGAGGAAATTAAAAACAGTCTGTTTCTTTTTGTATTTTTATTATATGCTTTGCATGCAGTGATATGCTAGATATTACTGAACTTGACAATCCATTTTGACAAATCCATATCAATATTCAAAGCATAGACATCACTTCAGATAGTTCCTTTGAATCCCTTCCCAGTTTATCAACTGGGATATCCTCCAGAAACAACCACTAATTCATTTGCTTTATTTACTTATTTTTAATTGGTCTGTAATTTCCAAAATTTTTATTATTGAAGTATAATTGACACATAATGTCATATTAGTTTCAGATGTACAACATAATGATGTGATAATTTTGTACATTACTCAGTGCTCACCATGATAAGTGTAGTTACCAACTGTCATCATACAATGTTATCACAGTATTATTGACTATATTCCCTCTGCTACCAGTTTCTTGTCTGTATTTATGAGTGTGTTTCTGTTTGCTTTCTTTTCCACCTCCCTTTACCACTTTGGCTGCATGGCACAAGCTTGGTATGTTTTGTTTTTCTGTTAATTCCATTATAAAAGCTTTATAGTTTCACTTTTTATTTCTTCTTCAATCTATGGATTATTTTTAACTGTGTTACTGAGTCTCCAAATATATAGAGAGTTTCCAGACATCTTTTTGCTATTGATTTTTAATGTAACTACATTGTGGTCAGAGAGCACTCTTTGTGTGATTTAAATCCATCTAAATTCATTGAGACTTGTTAGGTTGCTCAGAATTCATTCATCATGGCCTCTAATGCTACCATGCTGACATGAGAGGACTAAATCTCTTGTCTGTATTATTCCAGTTACCTAATAACTTCCCTACTTTTACACTTGTCTTCTTCCAGTCTAGTCGCAACAAAAGAGCCAGAAGGATGCTCTTCAAACTCAAGACATGATCTTGAAATTGAGACGGATCAAATCACCCCTCTGTTGATGACCTTCTGTTGGTTTCTCAGATCACATACAGTCAAATCAAAGACCATACTTGCCTATAAGGCTTTTACCCAAACAGATCCCTTGTTACTTCTAACCTTTATCTCCTACCAGTCCCCACCATACTGCTCACCCTCTGATAGTCAATTTAGCCTCCTTTCAGTTTCTCCAACATGCCAAGAACTCTCCCATCTCAGACCCTTGGCAGTTTCTACACCTTCTTTATGAAATGTTATTCCCCTCAGATAAAAACAGTAACTTCTTTTCCTATTCCCCTTAACCTGTTTGCGTAAATCATTCCTTTTCACAGAAGCCTACTCTGACCATGAGACCACTTGTAATTGCGTGCGATCCTCAGCACCCTTTGTCCCCATCCCCTTGCTTATAATATAAATAGAAATTTATGTATAATTTAATATAATTAAATAATATAAAATTCATTATCTTATAATGACTATATGCTTTACATATTTATTTTTTTTCTTTAAGCTTTTTTATTTAAACATATAATGTAACCCCACCACCCTCTCCCAACCCCCCTCCCCCCACCCCCCTCAGTTTGTTTTATGACATTAAGAGTCTCTTTTGGTTTGTCTCCCTCCCAATCCCATCTTGTTTCATTTTTTCTTTTCCTAACACCTTAACCCCCACCCCTGTTGCATTTCCACTTCCTCATATCAGGGAGATCATGTGATAGTTGTCTTTCTCTGATTGACTTATTTCGCTAAGCATAATACGCTCTAGTTCCATCCATGTCGTCGCAAATGGTAAGATTTCATTTCTTTTGATGGCTGCATAGTATTCCATTGTATATATATAGATACATGAAAAAGTGCTCCACATCACTGGGAAATACAAATCAAAACCACAATGAGGGCGCCTGGGTGGCTCAGTGGGTTAAGCCGCTGCCTTCGGCTCAGGTCATGATCTCAGGGTCCTGGGATCGAGTCCCACATCAGGCTCTCTGCTCAGCAGAGAGCCTGCTTCCCCCCCTCTCTCTCTGCCTGCCTCTCTGCCTACTTGTGATCTCTCTATCTGTCAAATAAATAAATAAAATCTTAAAAAAAAAAAACCCACAATGAGATACCACCTCACACCAGTCAGAATGGCTAAAATTAACAAGTCAGGAAATGACAGATGCTGGCGAGGATGTAGAGAAAGGGGAACCCTCCTACACTGTTGGTGGGAATGCAAGCTGGTGCAACCACTCTGGAAAACAGCATGGAGGTTCCTCAAAAAATTGAAAATAGAGCTACCTTATGACCCAGCAATTGCATTACTGGGTATTTACCCTAAAGATACAAATGTAGTGATCCGAAGGGGCACGTGTACCCTAATGTTTATAGCAGCAATGTCTACAATAGCCAAGTTATGGAAAGAACCTAGATGTCCATCAACAGATGAATGGATACATATTTATTTTTTTAATGACAGCGTCTCCCTTCTATAATGTCCATTCCTCAAAGGGAGAATGTTTGACTATTTGTATATAAAGGTGCCTGGCACATAGTAGTTATAGAATACAAGTTTATTTAATGAATGATATTCCATGCATACATTTATCTTTGCTTCAACTAGAAATGGGTTGTCTCAGTCTGGGCAGAAACAATCCGCATTTTTCCAAACAAGAAGGAAGAGGAATAAAAACAATCCCAATAAGAAAAGTCCTGTAGAGGGAAAAGACTTAGAATGAAGAAATGTGTTAAGAGCAATGATTGCCCTATGCATCTCTGTTGGATTCTTTCTACCATGAGTACAATAAAATTAACTGGAGAGGTCAAAAGTTTTGCGTTTTATTGAGGTTTTAGGAAGCTGTAACAAAATACTTTATTAATCAGCTACCTCATTCAGAAGACAAGCATTTTAAATTTGCTTTCTCTGAAAACTAGGAACTACACTATGTTTTTATAGCTCTGGGGGAAAACAGAGAAGTTAAAATATAAATTATTAATTTTTATACAACTATTTTATGACACCTTAATTTCTTCTTTTAAAATTTTATTTATTTCAGAGAGAGAGGGAGAGAGAGCAGGGGGAGGGGCAGAGGGAGAGAGAGACTCTGGAGCAGACTCCACACTAAGTGTGACTTGATCTCATGACCCTGAGATCATGACCAGAGCCAAAACCAAGAGTTGGATGCTTAACTGATGGTGCCATCCAGGTACCTCATGACACCTTAGTTTCTAAAGCAACTCAAATTTTATAAACATTAAAACTACTCAAATGAGAGGTTAAATGCACATTTCACTCTTAGTTTAAAAAGTATCATCTCACAACACATTTGACAGTTCCAGTATTCAACTTGGGAGTTAAGAGTTTAAAGAATGAGAAGGAGAATGTTTTGAAATAATATTGCACACTTTTAACCCCTGGGAGTATAGGGATCACAAACAGGAGGGACTATTCAAAAGAGAGTATATGGAGCAAAAAGTAAGGTTGGTCACCTGAGTACAGTTTTTGAGAAGATCTCTGGGTCAGTAGGTTAGTAGGTTGGATAAGATCAAGAGTAGGGGACTGTCACTTGGAGAACAGGATCTCCCTTCTGAGAACTTTCCCCATGGCCCCTTTCATATCTCTGTTCCTCAGGCTATAGATGAAGGGGTTCAGCATGGGAGTGACCACTGTGTACATCACTGAAGCAATTATATCTTTGTCATTGGAGTTGCTTGATGATGGGAAAAAGTACAGACCCATGATTGTCCCGTAGAATAGAAATACCACAGAGAGGTGGGAGCCACAGGTGGACAAGGCTTTATATATCCCCTTGATTGAGGGAAACCTCAGGATGGTGGCCCCAATGCGGCTGTAAGAGACTAGAACCCCAATAAATGAAAGCATAATGACTAATCCCCCAACCGTGAAGATAAAAATCTCATTGAGGGAGGTGTCTGAGCAGGAGAGTTTAAGCAGGGCAGCAAGGTCACAGAAGAAGTGGGGGATGGTATTGTTAGCACAGAAGGACAGTTGAGCCAGGAGGATGGTGTGGGACAGGGCACTTGCACAAGAGAGGAACCAGGATCCAGCCAACAGAAATATACACAGCTCCTCCCTCATGATGGTGGTGTAATGTAAAGGGTGACAAATGGCCACGTACCTGTCATATGCCATCACCGCAAGAAGAAGGTTATCAGTGCAGCCAAAAAATATGAAAAAATACATCTATGTTACACACCCTGCATAGGGGATGGATTGATCCTGAGTATGCATGTTTATCAGCATCTTTGGGACAGTGACTGATGAGAAGGAGAGGTCAGTGAAGGCCAGCTGGCTGAGGAAGAAGTACATGGGGGTGTGGAGGCGAGGGTCCAGCCTGATGAGCAGGATGATGAGCAGGTTCCCCAGCACCGTGGTCAGGTACATGCCCAGGAACAGGCCGAAGAACACTCCCTGCTGCTCTGGCCGGATGGGGAGCCCCAGGAGAAGGAACTCAGACACACTGCTCTGGTTCTCCCTCCTCATGCTGCTTTTCTCTCTGCTTAGATTGAAGGAATATTGGGAATGTTCCAGATGATAAATAGGAAGAGTGGCAATCATGGTATGGATATCCGCTTCCTACTGAGGAAATCCTCGGGGTATTTTTCTCCTGCTGTGGCCTGAATCCTCACCCTCCCCCCCTCAGAGTTCCAATGACCAAGAAAATCCCTTACAATGTAAAGCAGAGGAGATTTCTTTATTTACTGAACAGTGTGTTGTGAACAATGTGCCATATTCTTTCCTGGAGAAACAAGAAAGAGGGCCTTTCCTTCGGGGAGCTCACATATTAAGGGGTAGCCCATTCAAACACTGGTTCAGAGCAGTGTATCTGTGACTAGACTTCTGGTATGTTCTGACCCCCCTCCTTTCTAGCTAATCTCCACAACATACTCTGTCTTAGCCTTGGTTTGTTCTTCTGCAGGGTAAGCATAGCAATGCCTGCCCCTCCAGTCTGCAGAATTAAGTGATTCAGTGAGAGATATTAGAACAGAGTTCTTCATATAGTAAATACACACATCTGTTATCTGATGTCTTCATGCCAGTGTAAGTGTCCAGATAAACTCTGGGTTAATATTTAGAAATCGAATACACCAGAAATGTGAGGTGGGCATTAGCAAGGAGCAGGTAGCGGCTCTGAAAGTTGTGTTAACTGTGTGGGCTCTCATGTTCTCAAGGAAAGTGCAGAGACACACACCCCAGAGCCTGGGATCAATTTCCTGATGGAATGTAGCTTGACATATGTTATTTATTTTGGAAAAAATAAATTATACTTCACTTATCTCTAGTTTTGTTCATTTCTCTGCTTTTCTTTTTAGTGAATCAAACTGGCAGTGAAGCACCTGAGCATTTGCCCTGGGATCTGAAAACTGGTAGATGATGTAAGATTGGTGATGTCTATTAGAAATAATATTTACCTGATTGACGTGACTATATTCCATTTGTGGTCTTAATATAATTGAGATTATTGAACAAGCATTCTAATAGGTGCACGCAAAATGAAGGGATTTTTGCACATATACATTGCATACATATGTGTATACTACCTCTAGTGTGCGTGTGTGCTGAGGCTAAGAGACATTAAGAAACCAGCCCAGGGTCACATAGCCAGTAACTGCCGGAGCCACCATTCTTTACTCATTTCTTTAATTCTCTGCTCCTATTGAACACCCTTCCTCCCCTTTCTGTAACTCAGCAGAAGAGTCAGTTCTTTAAGACATGTTTCAGTGTTTGAAAGAGGATCTGTGCTCAGTATCTCCTCAACCTTCAGCTCAGATGTCTGCCGTCACTCCTTCCTACAGCCTACAGTTTGCAGATGACCTTCACATACTTTCAATTATAGGCAACCAATATTACTGTACCTAAAAAGGAGAGAAGACTTTTTCCTTTCATTGTCCTAATATGAGAAGTGAAGTCATTTCAGCCGTGTATGTGGTGGGGGAACTTGATCTCAGACCAAGTCTTCAGATGCTCTTGTTACAGACCCCACGCTCCCCATTGCTGTGGGGGAGAGCGGCTAACAGAGTTCAGATTCCCACACACCTGGAGGAGGAAATTGCCATTAACACACAGGACTCCATATCCAGGAGTAGAATCTTATTCTAGACCAGGGAGTTTCTCAGGGACACTAGGACATTGGGAGGATGGAGGTGACCTCCCTGCCCTACTGATCATTGACAGTTGCTGAGTGGGACTTCAGTCAAGACCTCTGCTTCTCTGGGGTGAGCTGTAGGGGGAATGTTGTGGGCGCAGTGCTGCGGCATCAGGGGCAAGTCACCAGGGCGAGAACCTTCACCTTGTGTTTAAATGGCACTGTAACCTATACCCAACAGTGAAGTTCTAACCTAAGGTTTGAGACAGAATCCGTGCCTTGGCTTGCTGTTACAACTGACACAGCATACCCTCCCATGTTAGAGTTACCTGAATGGAGAGTCAGTTTACATCAGCATCCACTGGGAGATAATTACACAGCAGGCCGCTGTTTACTGGGTGCTTACTATGTGTCTGAAACAGATAAAACTGTAAACAGTGTCTTATAAATGCTATTATTACCCTCTTTCACATTTAAGGCTGCTGGCCTCAGATCAAATGTAAGGCTGCAGAACTCTTGCGTTGCAACCACCAGATTCTGAGGACACCTGCACCTGAACACTTAACTAGACTACCCTGCTCCCAAAGTGTGAAGATGGACAATGTTAAAGGCCAGAGAGAGAAATATTTAGGGCTCTGGGTGCATTATCAGAACACTCAGCTCACCTAGTCCGGTGGCCCTGGTGGCGCTTAAGGAAGCTCAAACTTAAAGTGAGTGACTGGGTTCTGGTCTGAGTCAAGAGGAACATCAGAAAGTGAGACTGTTCATTCAGAGGTGTGCACATGTGTGCGTGCATGCACACACACACTCCAACACATGTATTGTTGGATGATTTGCTCTTCTCTCTTGCATGCCCTAGATGTAGATTGCCACAATGCAAATCTATGTCACACAAAGTTCCCAGATAAACACACTGTCATATATACAAAACACTCACAATGCACAGAATCATACAAAGCACTGACAAACAACATATAATAGAAATACAGACTTACAGGTACTTTCAGACAGTAACAGGTATTCAAATCAGAACACACAGAATCACACAGAAAATATAGATGTAATCCCTAAAGCACACACATTGCTCAAAGATTTCTAGTCTTGCCTGATTGATGCACATCCAGGTAGAAATTTTCTGTGTGTGTCAGTGACACACAGGAATAGAAATATACAGAACACAGGCACCTAGTCTCATATTACACACACACTCTCTCTCTCTCTTACAGGGGTAGCATCCTGACCCCTTCTGTCCTAATGCTAGTCCTCCATAAGCTCAAATACCTTCTGTTCTGGGCTGTTAGGTTAGTCCTTGCTTTCTGTCCAAGAGATGCAGGAGGCAAAGGATGAGATACTGCCTTCCAGGCCTGAGGACCTTTACAGACTGTCTATTTACCAGCAACAGAACAATGGGTAGAAGGTTATTATTTTAGAGCAGAAAGAAAACACAGGGGGAAAGACACTCAGTATCTTCAATAAAGAAACAGTCATCATGAGCTAATTGAAAAAATTCCTGCTGGCCTCCTGGGGAGAAGCCTGTGCAGAGGCCAGAGCGGCTGAGCCCCTAGAGCACTGGGAACAGTGTCTCAGATGTCAGTGACACTGTAGGCTCCCTTCGGTCTGATCTAGTGGTTCTCTTTGGCAGGAGGGCTGAAGTCATTCTGTGCCTCTTAAGTATAAACAGAGATAGAGGACGCCTGTCCCTATATCACAGAGCAAGGCTCCCAGGCAAGCCTCCTCTGAAGCTCGCAGATCCCCCCACTACCTGGAGAAGCTCTGTTGGGCAGTGGCTGTGCCTTGCTCTGAAGGTGGAATGGAAAGATGGACCCCATGGGGTCTTGACAGAGACTCCTAGAAATGAATTTGGACACTACCAATTACTGTGAGCTCCTGAACAATTTACTTCTGTTCTACAACGTTCAGTCTATAAGTGTATAGTGGGATTGGAATAATACCTTCCTCATGAGGTTGTTGTGAGAATGAAATGAGGCAATCTGCTTAGAGTTCTTATCACTTGTTTATACATGAAAATGTTCAATATATGCTAAGGTTTGTCACTAATAACTTTTTAAAATTTTTTTAAAATTTATTTAATTTCTTTTCAGTATAACAGAATTAATTGTTTATGCACCACACCCAGTGCTCCATGCAATACATGCCCTCCATAAAACCCACCACCTGGCTCCCCCAACCTCCCACCCACCGCCCCTTCAAAACCCTCAGAATGTTTTTCAGAGTCCATAGTCTCTCATGGTTCAACTCCCCTTCCAATTTCCCTCAACTCCCTTCTCCTCTCCATCTCCCCATGTCCTCTGTTTTATTTGTTATGCTCCACAAATAAGTGAAACCATATGATAATTGACTCTCTCTGCTTGACTTATTTCACTCATCACTAATAACTTTTTAAATTTCAGAGCACTTGAGCATCACAAGATTACTAAATTAATACATTCATTTGGGATTCCTGGGTGGCTCAGTTGGTTAAGCGGCTGCCTTTGGCTCAGGTCATGATTCCAGCATCCTGGGATCGAGTCCCACATCAGGCTCCTTGCTCGGCAGGGAGCCTGCTTCTCCCTCTGCCTCTGCCTACCACTCTGTCTGCCTGTGCTTGCTCTCTCTCTCTCTCTCTAACAAATAAATAAATAAAATCTTTTAAAAAAACATTCCTTCATTCATTTGTTCTTTTTGATAAATATTTATTAAAGATTTCATAAAGGTGGCAGTCCAGGCTATGGAACACAGCAATAAATAAAATAGAAATACATCATCTAGCAGGGCTTATATTTTAAGGAGAGGAAGCAAACAAAAAACCAAAACAAATTGGTGCACAACAAAACAAAACACAAAAATCAAAATGGTAAAATCCATGACATGGTAATTGGTAGAAAGTGTCATGGAGTACAACAAAGCAAAGAAGGGGTATGAAGCAGTTCAGATTTATCTGTTTATCTATCTATCTATCAATCAATCTATCTATCTATCTATCTATCTTAGTAATCTCTAAACCCAAGTGGGGCTCAAACTCACAACCCCAAGATCAAGAGTCACCTGCTCTCTGACTGAACCAGCCAGGTGCACTAGTTCAGATTTACGTAGTGTGTCAAAGTAGGTGTCCAGGAAAGGTGAAATACGATTTTTAAAATAGTTGATTAGAATGGTAATGTTCCCATTAACCTTCCATAATCTGATGAAGAAACCTCACACACCAGCAAAGAATTTATTAATTCTACAGAAAATTGATTAATAATGCAAAATCCACATTTTGCCCTACTATTCTCAATGTCAACCCACTTTTATAAAGTTGCCAGCACTGTAATTGCTAAGATGGCTGCCTCAGATATTCTCTTTCTCTCAAAATGCACAATTTTCTAGGTCCTGCTCAAGACTCTCAGTCCAGAAGCTTCCTAAATCATGAATCTTTAAACACATACATCTACCCCCAGATATGATAAGGCTCATTTACTCTACCCCCAAAAGTTGACTTTTCTCTTTGCCCAACTGTCTGGCATAGATCTGGACACAAAGAAGGGACTCAGTAATCATTGAAATCAATAGATCGGCTCCCTTCCTACAGAAAAAAAGGGGAAAAACATTAAGCCAAAATCCAACACTGGCAACACCAAATACTGGCAAGATTGTGGAGCAACAGGAAGTCTCATTCATGGCTGGTGGGAATGCAAAATGGTATGGCCACTTAGGAAGACAGTTTGGCTCTTTCTCATAAAAAATATACTCTTGTACAGTCCAGCAGTTACACTCCTCGGTATTTACCCGAGTGAATTAAAAGCTTATATCCACACAAAACCCTGAACAAATGTGTGCAGTAACTTTATTCATAATTGCCCAGACTTGGAAGCAACCAAGATGCTGTTTAGCAGGTGAATGAGTGCCTTGGGGCATCTGGATGGAGATTCACAGGATGCCTATCTTGGTCTTTCTTGGCTGTTATAACAGAATACCACAGACTGAGTGACTTATGAACAACAGAAATTTATTTCTCCCAGTTGGGTGGTTGGCAGATTGGGTGTGTAGTTTGGACCCGCTCCCTATTTCATAGACAACCATCTTCTGGTTGTGTTCTCACATGATGGAAGCAAGGGTGCTCTCTGGGATCACTTTTATAATCCCATTCATGAGGGAACCAACCTCATGACCTGATCACCTCCCAAAGGCTCCATCCCCAAATACCATCACATTGGTGACTAGGTTTCAACATATCAGTTTTGGAGGCACATTCAGTCTATAGCATATATTAATTAAGCAGCAGATTAGAACAATTCCTTCTGAGCATTTCACATTATTTCAGTTGTTTTGAATGGTTTCCTATTTCATGTTAAACTAGGTAATACTGCTACCAAGAAGACTTATCTAGTTTTCCTTTTCTCTGAATTTTTGGATGTATTTTTAAAGGTGATTTTCTACTTTTTTTTTTTTCAAAATAAGAAACTTTGGAGTCCTTTCACTTCTTTCTCAGTATTACTTCAACCTTAAGTTTTTTTGTTCCTAAGACTTCCGGATTCTGGTTTGTTGTTAGTGTAAGCCATGTGAAACCTGAGGTCAAGATTCTCTCCTCCCTGTCAGGTTAGGGCTTGATTTGGCTACATTCTTCTCTGTATGACTAGCTCATTCAAGTAGACTCTTGCTCACAGCTAGAACAGTCATGGCATGTCTAACAGTGCTTTTGCTTCTTCACAGTTTTGTTCAAAACTGTGGTTAGTTAACTGCTTCTCACCATCTGAGCGTATAAGCACTCAGAACTCTATGTAATAAAATAATTGATACCAGGCATTGCCCTTAATACAGACTCTCAAAATAGAACCTTGGGATGGAGTTGCTCATATCTTTGAAAAACATTATATCACTTTTATGACAAGAGGGACTGTAAAGGCCTACTTAGCCAGAGCGACTCCATCTTGGTAAAACAGCCATTTTGTTGTTTGTGCAGTAAACTTAAAATGACCCTGCCCCCTCCAGAGGAATTTACTTAGAAACAAGTCTGGGAAACCAGCAAAATATGGCCAACCAGTCCCTGATAACAGGGCCCAGATGCAAGGATGAGTCAGGCCAGATGGAGGCATCCAATCAGTAAAGCACACATACTATCTCCCTAACCACCAAAGAATGTGGGCTCCGCCTTTTGGGTGCCAAACTCGGGCGCCAATTCTGACCAAAGTGATAGGCTAGTTCAAATAGCTACTATAGGGTAAATTGTAATTCAGTTGGCCACCCATGTGTGATCTATCATGACTATGCAACTTTCTCTGTGTATTACAATCTCATTGGCCAGGCTCAACCACATGGCCTTTGCTCTACATAAAAGCTAGTCTGTGAGGCTGGGGGTGGGGGGAGTGCTCTCTCTCTGTAAGAGACTGCCCCAGCCAGTCGGTTTGATTCTCGGTGCTGGCGCAAAATAAAGCTTTGCTTGACCTTCGCTTTGTATCAGTCTTGCTCCTTTGATCACGGACCCCAACAGGACAATTGAAGACTGCTAATCTTTGGGATATAATAACATTCCATATCTTCAAATTATCACTGATTATGGCTGGAAATGGAAAAGAGATGGAAGACAAAACATCAGAAGATCAAGTGACCATGGCATAGAGATACTAAGACAATAACAATCATCACAGTGTTTAGCATTTATGGAATGGGATAGCTGATTCTTCTGTCCAAACAGTGTGACCAAACAAGCAAAAAACCTAAGGCTTTAAATAAGGACAAGCATCAGAGGGCATCTAGATCACCATAAATAGAAACCTTTCTCTTTATCTTGTGTGTTTATAGGGTGGTTATAGCTGAGAATCAGGCCAAAAGCACATTGTAAAGGATTTTCATGTTAAAATCTGAATTAAATGCTGACACCCCCAGTTTTCTCACACTAATATAAAGGCATTGGTTATGAAGAAGTAAAGTGAAGAATATTAATTCTTATCTCATAAAAATCTTGGAAGAAAGGTTTTTAAACTATTTCATGTTACCATGAAATGTAGTGGTTTCCTTAGATTTTTTAAGTAGATTTTTAAAGTAGATGTTATTTACCTACTTATTTATCTAGATTTGGTTCCATTTTATGAGAGTTTTGTTACAAGCAGGTGCTGAATATATTGAACAGATTTTTGCACTTGTTGAGATAATTATATAATCATAATAGTTTTGTGTTATTGTGATGAATTACATTGATTTTCCCTAATATTTAATCATTCTTACATATTTAGAATGCATCCCACTTGATCATGTTGTATTACTCTTTTTATATACTGCTAGATTTTTCTAATATTTTGTTATGACATTTGCATTCATGTTCAAGAGACAAGTTCGTCTGTAATTTTCCTTTTTTTCTTTGCCAAGGTTATATTGGACTCATAAAACAAGTTGGGATGTATGTTTTTTTGCTATTGAGTTGTATGAGTTCTTCACATATTTTTTGAATTAACACCTTATCAGACATATGACTTGCAAATATTTTCTCCCATTCAGTAGGTTGCCTTTCACTGCGTTGGTGGTTTCCTTTGCTGTGCAGATGTTTTTTAGCTTGAAGTATATTTTTATTTTCATTGCCTTTTCTTTTGGTGTCAACTCCAAAAAATTTATCACTAAGATCAATGTCCAGGAGCTTATCACCAGGAGTTTTGTGGATTCACATCATATGTCTAAGTCTTATTTGAGTTAATTTTTGCATATGGTATAAGATAGTGATCCAGTTTCATTCTTTTGCGTGTAGCTGCCCAGTTTTCACAACGCTGTATATTGAATAGACTGTCCCTTACCCATCTTTTCTTCTTGGCTCCTTTATCACAAATTAACTGGTCATATATACATGGGTTAGTTTCCAGGATTTCTATTCTGTTCCATTGACCTGCGTTGGTTTTTATGCCAATCATAGCTTTGTAACAGCTTGCTATCATGAAATGTGAGGCCTCCAGGTTTGTTCTTTCTCAAGATTTCTTTAGCTATTCAAGATCTTTTGTGGTTCTGTACTAATTTTAAGATTCTTTCTTCTAGTACCGTGAAAAATGCTATTGGGATTGCATTAAATCTATACATTGCTTCTGATTCAGATTCTCTCTCCCTCTCCCTCCTGCTCACTTTCTCAAATAAATAAATAAATAAATATTTAAAATATATATATATTTAAAGAACAAAACAAAAAATATATTGCTTTGGCAAGCATGCACATTTTAACAATATTGATTCTTCCAATCCATGAGCACAAAATATCTTTCCATTTATTTGTGTCTTCTTAAATTTCTTTCATCAATGTCTTACAGTTTTCAGTGTACAGATCTTTCACCTTTTTGCTTAAATTTATTCCTAGGTATTTCATTCTTTTTGATGCAATTGTAATTGCGGTTTTTAAAAATTTTCTCTTTCCAATAATTTGTTATTAGTGTATAGAAATACAACATAGTTTTTGTATTTTGATTTTGTATCATGCACCCTTACCAAATTAATTTATTGGTTCTAACAGCTTTTGGGTAGAGTCCTTAGGGGTTTTTTTATTGTGTTATGTTAGTCACCATACATATATATTATACATATATACATATGTATATGTATAATATCATGTTATCTGTCAATAGTGACAATTTTACTTTTTCTCTTGCAGTCTGGATGCCTTTTTCTTGCCTAATTGCTCTGGCTAGGACTTCTAATACTATGTTAAGTGGTGAGAGTTAGCATCCTTGTCTTGTTCCTAGTCCTAAAGGAAGTCTTCAGCTTTCTCCCATTGAGTACGATGTTAGCTGTGGGTTTGTTTGTATATATGGCCTTTATTATGTTGAGGTGTGTTTTCTCTATACCCACTTTATAAAGAGATTTTTAAAATCACAAATTAATATTGAATTTTGTCAAATGCCTTTTCTGCATCTATTGACATGATCATATGATTTTATACTCTATTTTATTAATGTTGTATATCACATGGATTGAATTTTGAAGGTTGAATCATTCCTGTCTCCCTGGAATAAATCCCACTTTGATCATGGTGTATGATCCATTTAATGTATTGTTGAATTCACTTTGCTAATATTTCGTGTAGAATGGATATGTGATCAAGACAGTATGATATTGACACAGAAATAGACACGTAGATCAATAGAACAGAATAGAAAATCCAGATATGGACCCACAAATATATGGGTTTTGACAAAGCAGGAAAGAATATCCAATGGGGTAAAAAGATGGTCTCTTCACAAATGGTACTAGGAAAACCAGACAGCAACATGCAAAAGAATGGAACTGGACCACTTACTTACACCATACAGGAAAATAATTTAAAAATGAATGAAAGATCTGTGAGACAGGAAACCATCAAAATTCTAGAGAAGAACATATTCGGTAACCTCTTTGACATCAGCCTTAGCAACTTCTTACTAGATATGTCTCCTGAGGCAAAGGAAACAAAAGCAAAGGTAAATTATTGGGACTATATCAAAATAAAAAGCTTCTGCACAGTGAAGAAAACAATCAACAAAACTAAAAGGCAACCTATACAATGAGAGGATATATTTGCAAACTGTGTATCTGATAAAGTTGGGTTAGTATCCAAAATATATAAAGGACTTAAAAATTCAACAAATAGTTATTTGTTGATAATCTAGTTATTTGTTGAATTAACAAATAACCCAATTAAAAATGGGCAAAAGACAGGAATAAACATTTTTCCAAAGAAGACATCCAGATGGCCAACAAACACATGAAAAGATACTCAACATCATTCATCATAAGGGAAGTACAAATCAAAACTGCAATGAGATATCACCTCACACTAGTCTGAATGGCTAAAATTAACAACACAAGAAACAGCATGTGTTTTATTATATGTTGGCTAATTGAACATAATTTTTAAAAAAAGGATGTGGAGAAAGGGGAACCTTCTTGCACTGTTAGTAGGAATGCAAACTGGTGCAGCCACTATGGAAAACAGCATGGAGGTTCCTCAAAAAGTTAAAAATAGAACTATTCAGTGATCCAGCAATTGCACTATTAAGTATCTACCCATAGGATGCAAAAATACTTATTCAAATGGACATATGCACCTCAATATTGATAGCAGCATAATCAACAATAGCCAAATTATGGAAAGAGCCCAAATATCTATTGACTGATGAATAGATAAAGTAAATGTGGTGTATATATACAGTGGAATATTACTCAGCCTTAAAAAATGAAATCTTGCCATTTGCAATGACATTGTTGGAGCTAGAAAGTATTATGTGAAATAAGTCAGTCAAAGAAAGAAAATATCATATAAATTCACTCATATTTAGAATTTAAGAAATAAAACAAATGAACATGGAGGGGGGGAAGAAAGGCAAACCAGAAACAGACTCTTAACTATAGAGGACTCACTGATGGTCACCAGAGGAGAGATGGGCAGGGGGATGGGTGACATAGGTGATGTGGATTGAGGAGGGCATTTGTTGTGATGAGCACCAGGTGTTGTATCTAAGTGTTGAATCACTAAATTCTACATGTGAAACTGATATTATACTGTATGCTAACTAGCAGGACTTTAAATAAAAACTTGGGAAAAAATTAAAGCACTGGGTGTTATATGCAACTAATGAGTCATTGAACATTTACACCAAAAACTAAAGATGTATTATATGTAGGTAAAAAATTTTTAATTAAAAATAAATTTAAAAAATAAGCCATAAGTCAAGGAAAAAATCAAAGGAAATTTAGAAAACACTTCCAACTGACAACACATTTAAAATGAGAATGGGACATATTAAAGTTTGTAAGATAAACCAACAGGATAGCTTAGAGGGAAATTTATAGCACTAAATGCCTGTAGTAGAAGAATGAAGGCCTCATATCAGTCACCTAAAATTTCACTGTAAGAAACTAGAAAGAGAAGAACAAATTAAACTCAAAGTTGGGAAATATATACTATATATATTTACTATATAGTAAATATAGTAGAAAACAATAAAAAGAAAAGCAGAAATCAGTGAAATAAAAAACAGAAAACAATATGTAATAGCAATAACAACAAAAGTTGGTTATTTGAAAAAAAATACAAAATTGACAAACAAGACTGGTTAAGAAAAAGAAAGAAAAGGCATCCATTACTATTACCAAGAATAAGGGGAAGAAGGGCAGCGTTACAAAAGCATATAAGGAAATTTTTGGTGAATTTTGAGGGTGATGGATGTTTGTGATCTTGAGTGTGGTGATAGCTTCACAGGTGTACATCATAATACATTAAGTTGAACCCTTAAAAACTGTATGTCAGTTACATCCCAATAAAACTGTAAGTGAAAGCAAAGAAATAAGAAAGAAGCAGGAGTTTCTTTGAACAACAGAGATATTTCCATTGAAATCTTTCCCTAATTATATTAATTGAAATAATCTTCACACCAGAGAAAACTTTCCACACAAGTCTATTTCACAGAAAAATTTAACATGGAAAGACTATTTTTCTTCATCTTCATTTTTTCAGAGCATTTTCCTTCAGAAGAATAAGCTTTTTCCACCCAGTCACAATCTAAAGGATGGGAGACCAGAGTGACATCTGTTCTACTCCAATGTGTCCTGAAGGGATGATTCTTTATAGCTGGTCCACGTTTCATTATCTACAAGGCTTTTAAGGAGAAAAGGTTCTTTCATCTGTGTTGGAAGATTTGGGCAGGATATTCTTCCCGGGTTATATCCTATCGGTTACCTATAACAAACAATTCCCAGCATAGGTGTAGTTGTTTATTTTCAGTTGATTCAGTTAATCCAAGTATTCTCAACCTCAGCTGCATATTAGAATCACCTGCCAGAAGTTTTGTAGTATGTATAGATTTTGGGAAACTGTAAGAAACATTTAACCAATCATCTACTCCATTAAGTAAGCCAGCATTTTGCATTTCCCTATCTTAAACTTTGTAGCTAACTTGAGATTTTGTAACTCTAGAAAAAAATGTTTTAAGAATTGAGACATGGGGAGCTGGAGAGGAGAAGGGAGTTGAGGGAAATTGGAGGAGGAGATGAACCATGAGAGACTATGGAGTCTGAAAAACAATCTGAGGTTTTGAAGGGGCGGGGAGTGGGAGGTTGGGGGACCCTGGTGGTGCGTATTATGGAGGGCACATATTGCATGGAACACTGGGTGTGGTGCATAAATAATGAATTCTGTTACGTTGAAAAAAAGTTAAATTTTTAAAATGGGAAAAAAAGGAAAAAAATTTTAAAAAAAGAATTGAGAGTGAAACTAAGGAGCAAATTGCTAAAACATGGATTATCATTAATTTTTATATAACTATTTTAAGAGTATTCTAATTATATACACCACTAAGGTTCATAAACATCTGATACAAATTCATATGAGGTCCACATAAAGACTTGACATTTCCAAACCACAGCACATTTGACAGTTCCAAAATTCTTCAACACGGGCATCAGAAAGGTAAAGAACGAGAAGATACAACTTATAAAAATGCCTAATTAGAGGGGGAGAAGAACCATGAGAGACTATGGACTCTGAAAAACAATCTGAGGGTTTTGAAGGGTATTATGGGTATTATGTGGGTATTATGGGTGGGTGGGTATTATGGAGTGGTATTATGGATATTATGGTGGCTATTATGGAGGGCACGTATTTCATGGAGCACTGGGTATGGTTGCATAAACAATGAATTCTGTTACACTGAAAAGAAATTAAATTTAAATAAATAATAAATAAATAAAAGAAAAAAGTGCCTAACAGATCCAAATAGCAAATAAATTTGTAGTCAAATGTCTTTTTCCTTAAAGAGGAAAGCATGGATTTTTTTGTGTGTGTAGTCACAAATATAAGGCAATACTGTAACTGTTAAGGATAATTCCCACTCCTGATTTATAAGTTTCGTGCTTTGAAGACAATTGAGATAATGGTGCTTTCATATGTGCCAAGTCCCAAGGCTCAAGGAAACCTAAAGAGGTATAAAATAAAGTAAAAAAAGAAGTTGGTTTACAGAACACAGATGGTTACAGCAAATACCACTCGATGTGTCTGTCCTTGGAGGTTTAAATGGACTCACTGGGTTTAGGAAGAGCAAGCAGGAAGAACTGTCAAAGCAGGTCACTTGGAAACAGGAAAGTGGAGTGAGTACCAGCGACAAGGTTGGTCCTCTGCATAGTATTTCAAAGAGGAATGTCTCACAATGCCATTTGATGAAGAACTGAGAAGGGGAGGTGATTGTCACTTGGAGAAAAATACTTCCCTCCTAAAAAGTCTCCCCAGAGCCCCTTTCATGTCCCTGTTTCTCAGGCTGTAGATGAAGGGGTTCAGCATGGGGGTGACCACTGTGTACATCACTAAAGCAATTATGTCTTTGTCATGGGAGTTGTTTGGTGATGGGAAAATATACAGAACCATGATTGTCCCATAGAATAGAAATGCCACAGAGAGGTGGGAGCCACAGGTGGACAAGGCTTTACAGATCCTGTCGGTAGAGGGAACCCTCAGGATGGAGACCCCAATGTGGACATGAGACCAGGATGCCAGCCAGTGGTATGATGATTCCCATTGCCCCCACAGTGAAGATGACCAGCTCATTGACGAAAGCGTCAGATCAGGACAATTTGAGCAGAGCAGCAAGGTCACAGAAGAAATGGGGGATAGTATTATCAGCACAGAACGATGGCTAGGCCTGAGAGTTTGGGACATTGCACTGCTACACGAGAACAATCAGGACACAGCCACTAGTGAGATTCACAGGTTTTATTGCATGATGGTGGTGTAGTGTAGAGGATGGCACATGGCCACATAACTGTCATATGCCATCACTGCAAGAAGAAGTTTATCAATGCAGACAAAAAATATGAAAAAATACATCTGTGTTACACACCCTGCATAGGGGATGGATTGATCCTGAGCATGCATGTTCCTCAGCATCTTTGGGACAGTGACAGATGAGAAGGAGATGTCAGTGAAGGCCAGCTGGCTGAGGAAGAAGTATATGGGGGTGTGGAGGCGAGGGTCCAGCCTGATGAGCAGGATGATGAGCAGGTTCCCCAGCACCATGGTCAGGTACATGCCTAGGAACAGGGCGAAGAATACTCCCTGCTGCTCTGGCCGGATGGGGAGCCCCAGGGGAAGGAACTCAGATACGCTGCTCTGCTTCTCCCTCCTCATTCCCCTCTTCTGTCTACTGGGGGTGAAGGGATAGGGAAATGTCAGAGACTTTGGAAGTTGATAATAGCCACAATGGGGTTTCTTATTTTCTCCTGGGGGAAAAAAAAGCGAAACAAAAACAAAAACAAAAAAACTGCATGGATTTCTGTCATCCACTAGTGTTGCCAAAGTACAAGACTGATCCTCAGTGCCCAAAATGATTCATTTTGGTGGAAACAAAAGCAAAATTATTATTATTTTTTTTGAGAGGGAGGAAAGAGAGGGACAGAGAGAGAGGGAGATAGAATCTCAAGGAGGCTCCATGTCCAGCATGGAACCTGACTCAGGGCTCCATCCCACAACACTGAGATCATGACCTGAGCTGAATGAAATCAACAATCAGATGCTTAACTGACCGAGTCACCCAGAACCACCAAGGGCAAAATCATTCTTATTTGTTTTTAACCAACCATGTTCCTGGCATTGTGCTACCAGCTGGAGATACAAGAATAAATAGGACATAAGGGCCATCTTTCCCCAGGATGCTGATCCTCAACAGAGCACCCAACAGAGGCCAGACTGGCGGTATGGGTCTATAGCCAGATGGTTCATGTTGAGATCCCATTACCACCACTTGCTGGCTGTATGACCTATGGAGCTATATCTCTCTTGGCCACATGTGATGCTTCTGTAATGCAAAGATACCAATATCACACATTCATAGAGGTTAATAAGAGAACTCTAATTCCGTACACATTAGCCTCCAAGTACAGTCCTATATAAAATAAACACACAAAGTTTTGTAGATTATTCTTATGACAAGATAAGTATCCAAATAAAACCAGGATCAAATTTAAGGATTTTGTGAAATAACATGAGATTGTCAACAGGAAGAACCAAGTAGCTGATCTAAAACTTGTGCTAACCTGTTTGAGTGCACACACCCTCAAAGGAGTCCTTGAGTTCATTTCCTGTCACTGGGGGTAAATTCCCTGGTGGAACTTGACTTAATGCATGTTCAATTTTTTTGTGTGAAAAATAAATCTTACTTAGTTCTCCATCTCTCTCCATCTGTGTCTGGTGCTTGAAGCTGGTTCAGGTCTCAGTTTTCATGGGCAGGAAGATACCTGAGACCCAAGACCCGATATCTGGGATGTGTGAAATACTGAAGGACTGGAGGTATCTGTCCGATTTCACAGTTACATGATTTACCATCACTGTTTCCTAGTATCTTCCTAGATCTTCATACTTAGAATAATTGACACTTAATGAACACTGTGTCAGACAAACATGTTTTTGCACTATTGCCTTACTAAATATTTTTTCACAGTCCTACAAGGTAGGTGTTACCATAACTTCACACACACACACTCAGGGGGAGTGAGAAACCAACATGATCACATAGTAACTGCTATAGTCACAATTCTCTCTCATGTGTTTTTAAAAAATTTATTGGAATCTCTGTTCCTATAACCATCCTCTTCCTTTCTCTCCTTAATTAGACAAAAGAGTCAAGATCTTAAAAAATATTATTTCATGATTTGAAGGAGTCCTGCTCAGATAACTGTGGCCAATGATTCCTACAGCCCTTTAGTTTGTAAAATACTTTCATGTTTCTTCAATTTCTCTCAATCCATCAATGTTTATTTTGTGTCTAAGAAATACAGAAGACAGTGAGGGTTTTTTCCTCTTTCATTTTATTAACAGGAGTAGGGAAATTGCTTGCACAATGTCACATAGATATTCCATAGTAAAGACTGCTCTCAAGAGTAGATTTTTCTCAAAATCTTTTCACTAGAGAGAGAATTTACTGGAGGGGCTGGAATATAAGCCCCGACAGTTGTTTGTTTTCTGTATTTTGTTTGTTGTAACGCAAGTGCCTGACTTAAGCTTTGTTGAAGCATCAATCTCAGAGGCATAGGCTACCTTGAATAAATACTTGGCCAATACACAACCAGATAAACAGCTAAGCCACTTCTCCCCACGAAGGTTTCTTTGATTTCAACATCTTTTTTGATTTCTATAATGGACCATTTGGACAACTTGTCTCTTCTCTTCCCTGTACTTTATATTTA
>ML109746.1:30178-93267 GCA_003697995.1 Taxidea taxus jeffersonii | reverse complement strand
TTCCGTGCCTGGCACAGAGCAAGCCTTCGATGTGTATCAAGTGCATCTGACATGGGATTGGCAGCATGATTAGAGTTCTCATCAATCACCAAGTAAAATCAGCCCCCCAAAGCACATCTCCAAGGCCTGTACCAATAGTTAGAATCCGGGTCCTCTTGAAGTTAGAGCCTGAGACAAAGGCACACGTGTAGGTAGTCTGTTTGCAAAGTGGTGCCAGGCATCAGGACTGAAGGTCGGAGGGCGGAAATAAACAAGAGTTAGTGAAAGGGTGAGGGACAAAAGTCAATGCACAGGGACTAACTGATAAAGGGGGGCAATACACTCAAAGCACGTAGTGTTAGCAGATCAGCAAGGATAGGGGGTCATAAACCTTGTTGGGGCAGGTCTGAAGAGAGCGGGTGGGGTCGAGGTTAGACAGGGTCACAAAGCCAGGCTGCGCCATAGAGACGGAGTTGTTCCAACTTTGTTAACTAATCTCTGATTTGGGGGCTGGACACATGTGCTCAGAAAGGCCTCCTTGTCAAGGCCGGCTTCATGGGCATGTAATCTGCACCTTCACACAGAGCCACGCTTGGTTTAATGTTCTGTCCTGCCACCTTAAAATTTTGACCATTTTATTCTTGAACTTGGATTTCAAAGCAAGGTCTAATGGGCCAGCGGAGCATGAACAGAGAAAGCAGGCAGCCATGTGTGCAAGCGGTTGTGGTCCCAGCACGCAAGGGCTCGGGTCCACGGGCACAGCTGCCAGCAGGCACGCACAGCCCTCTCAGCCAGTCCGGATGCAGGGCCTGAGGGGCAGCAGGGCTGGAAGCTGGGCCCAGATGGGCAATGCACAGCTGCAGCCTCAGGAGAGCGGAGAGGCTTGGGGGAAAGGCCAGTCAGCTAGTCTGTCCCCAGGGTCTGTCCCGACCTTATCTGCACAAATATTATCTCTCCCTCTAGCGGGACTGATGCAATCCTAATCACCTATACTCAGGCAGTAAGCTCGGTTAGTAAGTTACTACAAAATAGAAGCGTATACACGGACATGGAAATAAAGCCTATCAGGGAATTATTGTAATTATTCCAAGAATCTGAAAACTGCTATAATACTGTCAAGCAAGTAGCTACAGGCTTAAAAATGGAAAGAATTTAAAGATGATCAATCACAATGAAAAAGATCACTATTTTCTTTTTTTTTTTTTTATTTATTTACTTGTTAGAGAGGGAGAGCACAGGCAGACAGAGTGGCAGGCAGAGGCAGAGGGAGAAGCAGGCTCCCTGCCAAGCAAGGAGCCCGATGTGGGACTTGATCCCAGGACGCTGGGATCATGACCTGAGCTGAAGGCAGCTGCTTAACCAACTGAGCCACCCAGGCATCCCAAAAGATCACTATTTTCATGTGAAGCTTTGGCTGAACCCAATATTAACAAGGGAAACAATTTTTAAATTGTTTTGTTCTTGTAACTTAAGATACACAATAGAATAATTGAGTAACAATATACGGGTCTTAAAAGTCTCTTTCAGTTTCTTGTAGGACTCCCCTCCTCCCCAAATTATGGGAAATTCCAGAGGAAAAGTTAAAATGCCATTGTATAAATTTACATTTAAAACAAAATTCAGACTTACACAAAACTGATTTGTAGGACTTTTTTTCAGAAAAATTGTTCACAGAATCCTCAGTTCTAGATGAAGTAAAATTTATATCAAAATAATTTTTCAG
Organism: Taxidea taxus jeffersonii; assembly: GCA_003697995.1. NCBI lineage: Eukaryota > Metazoa > Chordata > Mammalia > Carnivora > Mustelidae > Taxidea > Taxidea taxus. The sequence continues at coordinate 91,565 of ML109746.1, read as the reverse complement.
ATATTTATCCCAATGTTGTTACATTCTATAAAATACTCTTAACAGCTCCAGGAGCAGTACTATTGGCAGAAAGTTCCTTCTCAAAATTATAAATATAATCAAAAATTACTTTTAATCTTTCATTTGCCAGGAGTGATTAACATCACTTTTTAATCCATTGATGGAAAAAGTATAAATTTTGATGATCTAATAAATTTAGTAGACTTGCAGAAAATTAAGCCAGAAAATTATATGATCAAGATATCACATTAATAAAGTACAATTTTGGTATACAAGATTGACACCAAAAATGTTATTGCGGTTTATAAAGTTACTTTTGCATCACTTTTAGCCCTATTAAGTTTTAGAAGTAAAATATGTTAGTACCTTTACTAGTCCTTTTCTCTCCTTTTTGGAGAAAAGGACCCATATTTTCACTTTGCACTGGACCCTATACATTATGCAGCTGGCCCTGATTGTCATTAGAATTTGGGCATTAATTTGAAACAAAAGGAGATCCTTTCACTAGGAAGAAAATTACAAGTGAGGCAGGTATGGAAAAACCAGCATCAGGCAATGGTCCTCCCTGTTTATCTTTTCAGTAGGAAAAGATGACTCACTGATAAGAGGGAGGAGAACACTCTTTTAATACACATCTTGTGAAGCCAAACTCAAGATGACTTGAAGAAAGAATAAAACAGGAGTCACCTGGGTGGCTCAGTCAGTTGAACATCTGACTCTTGGTTTCTACTCCCATTATGATCTCAGGGTCGTGAGGAACACTTTGTTGGGCTCTGAGCTCACTGGGGGTCTGCTTGAGGTTCTTTTGCCCTGCCCACAGTTATGTATGCACTCTAATAAGTTTTAAAAATAAATGGAAAATTAAAGTGAAGAATGCACCTGGAAAAGTTTGTCAGTCCCTCCCTATAAAAGCCTTGTTGTTTTGGCAAGACCAGGGTTAAAGACCTAAAACTTTAATAAATAAATAAATAAATAAATAAATAAAGATGTGGGGCACCTGGGTGGCTCAATCAGTTAAGTGTCTGTGTTCCGCTCAGGTCATAATCCTGGACTCCACCCCTCCCCCGTGGAGCTCAGAGCTCCCTGCTCAGCAGGGAGTCTGTTTCTCTCTCTGCCCTCCCACTGCTGCTGCTGTGCCTTTATTCTCTCTAATAAATAAATACTTTTAAAAAAAGATGAAATGGCATACTAGAGAGCTACACTGAATATAAACCAAGTGGCAGAATACACATTACAGATAATGAGGATGTTAACAAAAGAGTAGCCAACATCTCAAATCAAAAAGGGGCTCCTGTGATCTAAGATCCAAGGATTCTTTTATGTGGCCAAAGACAGAAAGGAACTGGTAACTGGCACAGAAGGAGGGGATACAAACTGTTATTTTCCTCAAATATTAAAACGCCAGCTGGTTGGCCACAGTTGTTGCTCCCTTGTTATGTCAACATGTAGAAAGCATGGACAAAAGGCAAACTGGGAGTTAGGGTTCACGGTCTGCCACTGATTATCGACAGGACAGGACAAATATAGCCTTTCTTTCTTCTACTGTGAAAACGGAAAGAATGGTACATCATTTTCCCACTCAGACTTAATAGAGATCACGTATGTGAAAGTACTTTGGGAAAAATAAAAAGTAGTAGTCAGAGCCTTAAATTACACATTCCAGTGCTTAGAGGAGCTGTTTCATGTCCAGTAAGAACAGTTTCCCAGGACTTCAGAAAGACTAATTTCAGTGCAGTGTTCACCAGTTGCAAGTACTATCTGCTTAAGTGTTCCTGAAAAGCCAGCTATCAAACGCTGAAGAGCAAAAACACCAATAATTAACTGAGTTGTGCCCCTCAAATCTCTCCTGAACCGATCAGGGTCCCGATAAACAGCTAACAACATCGAAAGTGGTTGGCCACTGGGAAACTGCTGGAGTGAATGAAATCTGGATTCGAGTCCAAAATAAATACTGCATTGTTTAAAAATAGCTGCAGGATTTTGTAAACACTAAAGCACAAACACACAGAACTCTTGAAGTTTTGGGGTATACTGTGATAAATAAGATAAAAATATCCTGTATTTTAAAAACCAGACATGAACTTTCCCCAAGTTCTAAGTCCTTAGCAAAGTGTCCTTAATTATAGGATTGAAATGGAACTGTGGGAACTGTTTCTGGGTCACAGTTCTATAACATTCTATGTATATATATATATATATATATATATATATATATATATACACATATATATATATAGTGTGTGTATATATATATAGTATATATTTCTATACCTTCAAGATTCAGTTTGATCATGTGTGAAATAGGGTAATAATTTCTACCCTGCCTGCTGCATGGTGCTTTAAAGGGACCAAACATGAAAGGTCTTCAAAATTCTAAGTGTCTTTACAGTGAGACAGATTATTTTCACAGTTCAATTTCAGTTTTCACGATGGTCCTTGATTCCTGAATTTGTTCTGGAAAGAGCCAGAGGTGGTGAGCAGGACGGAATCTAAAAAATTCTTTATTTAAGGCCACAATCAGTAATAAAAGGGCAGAACCCTCTTTGTTCAAAATGAAGTAAAAAGAGACAGAAGGTCTAGACTGAGATTTTATTCACTTCTCTGTGAAGGAAATCTGCTGGTGGTCCTTTCTATAACAAATCAAAAACAAGAGAGCCGAGGATAATTTGGCCAATCTTTCCCACCTGACCCCCTCCATCCACAACCAGTATTATCTGCCAGTTCCTACCCCTACTCATATCTTCATTCTTTGATAAATGTTCTTAGTCTTGAAATAGTATGCAAATGCAGCCTTCAGCCAGAGATTCCAGCAATCACTATCCCTTCTACATAGAAATTATGGGGTTGCCTAAAAAGTTCAAAGTTTGAGTGCTTAATTTAGGGCAAGTGCTATGGTCTCACCACCTCTCTATGACTCTCTCCCTTCCCTTCCTCCAGCAAGGTCAGGGATCATCCAAAAGGACAAATTACCCTGGCCCTCACAGTCACTAAAACCTGAAATGTAGACAGTAGACATTATCTATACTATGGAAATTGTGAGCAGCTTTATACTGAAGTTGAAGTCAAAACACGTGGCATAGCGTCTAGTGCCTCCACCGGCCAGCTGTGTGACCTTAGCCAGGTCACTAACCCATGTTGTAAAAACAAGGACATGTCCAGGTGGGTTTTAATCCCTGCCATCTACCAAATTCTATGATGTTAAAAAATACAGAATTAAGAGAGGAGCAAGATGGTGGAGCAGTAGGAGACCAAGATAGCAGCAGGTCCCAGAAGTTCAGCTAGATAGTTATCAAACCATTCTGAACCCTGCCTCCCACCTCCTGCCTCCCGCCTTCTCCGTACCTCTTCTCCTCCTTTTCCCCCTTCTCTTCCTTCTCCTTCTCTCTTCTCTTCCTTCTCCTTCTCCCCCTTCTCCTTCTCTTTTCTCCCTTCTCCTCCTTCTTTTCCTTCCTTCTTCTCTTTCTTCTTTCTTCTTCCCTACCTCCTTTCATCTCCCCACAGTTTCAGGTCTCTTCTGATTTGGTTAGTGTATATTTTTCTCTTGTGGTTGCTACCCTTTTACTGTTTTGTTCTCTCATTCATTTATTCTTATCTGGATAAAATTACAGGGTGGAGAAACTCACCACAAAAAAAAAAAAAAAAAAAAAAGAATAAGAGACAGTACCAATGGCTAGGGACCTAATAAATGTGGACATTGGTAATATGTCAGAACTAGAGTTCAGGATAATTATCAAGGTGCTAGCTGGGCTCCAAAAAAGCATGGAAGATATTAGAGAATCTCTTTCTAGAGAAATAAAAGAACTAAAATCTAACTAGGTTGAAATAAAAAAAAAGCTATTAATGAGATACAATAAAAAATGGAGGCTCTTACTGGTAGGATAAATGAGACAGAAGAGATAATTAGTGCTATAGAAGACCAAATAATGGAGAATAAAGAAGCTGAGCAAAGAGAGACAAACAACTACTAGACCACAAGTGGAGAATTTGAGAGATAAGTGATACCATAAGACAAAACAATATTAGAATCATTGGGATTCCAGAAGAAGAAAAAAGAGAGGGGCAGAAGGTATATTGGAGAAAATTATAATAGAGAGTTTCCCTAATTTGGTGAAGGGAACAAGCATCAAAATCCAGGAGGCATAGATAACTCCCCTCAAAATCAATAAAAATAGGTTCACACCTCATCATCTAATAGTAAAACTTACTAGTCTTAGTGACAAAGAGAAAATCTCAAAAGCAGCTCAGGACAAGAAGTCTGTAACATACAATGGTAGAAATATTAGATTGTCAGCAGACTTATCCACAGAGACCTGGCAGGCCAGAAAGACCTGACATCATATATCAGAGCACTAAATGAGAAAAACATGCAGCCAAGAATACTATATCCAGCTAGGTTATCATTGAAAATAGAAGGAGAAATAAAAAGCTTCCAGGACAAACAAAAATTAAAAGAATTTGCAATTCTTCAGAAAATATTGAAAGGGGTCCTCTAAGCAAAGACAGAGCCTAAAAGTAGTAAGTAGACCAGAAAGGAACAGAGACAATCTATAGTAACAGTCACCTTACAGGCAGTACAATGACACTAAATATGTTTCAATAGTTACCCTGAATGTAAATGGGCTAAATGCCCCCAATTAAAAGACACAGGGAAGGGACGCCTGGGTGGCTCAGTTGGTTAAGCAGCTGCCTTCGGCTCAGGTCATAATCCCAGCGTCCTGGGATCGAGTCCCACATTGGGCTCCTAGCTCGGCAGGGAGCCCACTTCTCCCTCTGCCTCTGCCTGCCTCTCTGCCTGTGCTCGTTCTCTCTCTAATAAATAAATAAAATATTAAAAAAAAAGACACAGGGTATCACAATGGATAAATAAACAAAACCCGTCAATATGCTGTCTACAAGAAACTCATTTTAGACTGAAAGACACCTCCAGATTGAAAGTGAGGGGGTGGAAAACAATTTACCATGCTAATGGATAACAAAAGAAAGCTGGGGAGGCAATCCTTATACCAGATACACTAGATTTCAAGCCAAAGACTAAAATAAGAGATGAGGAAGGACACTATATCATACTTAAAGGGTCTGTCCAACAAGAAGATCTAACAATTTTAAATATCTATGCCCCTAACATGGGAGCAGCCAACTATATAAACCAATTAATAATAAAATCAAAGAAACACATTGACAATAATACAACAATAGTAGGGGACTTTAACACCTCCCTCACTGAAATGGACAGATCATCCAAGCAAAAGATCAACAAGGAAATAAAGGCCTTAAATGACACACTGGACCAGATGGACATCACAGATATATTCAGAACATTCCATCCCAAAGCAACAGAATACACATTCTTCTCCAGTGCCCATGGAACATTCTCCAGAATAGATCCCATCCTGGGTCACAAACCAGGTCTCAACCTGTACAAAAGGACTGGGATCATTCTTTGTATGTTTTCAGACCACAATGCTCTGAAGCTAGAACTCAATTACAAGAGGAAAGTTGGAAAGAACTCAAATACATGGAAGCTACATGGATGGAAGCTAAAGAGCATCCTACCAAAGAATGAATGGGTCAACCAGGAAATTAAAGAATTGAAAAAACTCATGGAAACAAATGATAATGAAAATAGAACTGTTTAAAATCTGTGGGACACAGCAAAGGTGGTCCTGAGAGGAAGGTATACAGCAATACAAGCCTTTTTCAAGAAACAAGAAAGGTCTCAAGTACACAACCTAACACTGCACCTAAAGGAGCTGGAGAAAGAAGAGCAAAGAAAGTCTAAACCCAACAGAAGAGAAATAATAAATAAATAAATAAATAATATATATATATAAATAATTGTAATAATTATTATAAATAAAAAGATTAGAGGAGAAATCAATGGAATAGAAACCAACAGAATAGGAGAACAAATCAACAAAACTAGGAGCTGGTTATTTGAAAAAATTAGTAAGATTGATAAGCCCCTGGCCAGACTTATCCAAAAGAAAAGAGAAAGGACCCAAATTAATAAAATCATGAATGAAAGAGGAGAGATCACAACCAACACCAAAGAAATACAAACAATTATAAGAACATATTATAAGCAACTACACACCAGCAAATTTGACAATCTGGTAGAAATGGATGCGTTCCTAGAGACATATAAACTACCAAAACTAAACCAGGAAGAAACAGAAAACCTGAACACACCCATAACCAGTAAGGAGATTGAAGCAGTCATCAAAAATCTCACAACTAGAGCCCAGGGCCAGACAGCTTCCCAGGGGAATTCTACCAAATGTTTTAAGAAGAATTAATACCTATTCTCCTGAAACTGTTCCAAAAAATAGAAATGGAAGGCAAATTTCCAAACTCATTTTATGAGGCCAGCATTACCTTGATCCCAAAACCAGGCAAAGACCCCATCAAAAAGGAGAATTACAGACCAATTTCCTTGATGAACACAGATGTGAAAATTCTCACCAAAATACTAGCCAATAGGATCCAACAGTACATTAAAAGGATCATTCACCACGACCAAGTGGGATTCATTCCTGGGTTCCAAGTTTGGTTCAACATCTACAAATCAATCAGTGTGATACAATAAATTAATAAAAGAAAGAACAAGAACCATATGACACTCTCAATAGATGCTGAAAAAGCATTTGACAAATACAGCATCCTTTCTTGATCAAAACTCTTCAGTGTGTGGACATAGAGGGTACATACCTCAATATCAAAGCCATCTATGAAAAACCCACAGCCAATATCATTCTCAATGGAGGAAAAACTGACAGCTTTTCCTCTAAGGTCAGGAACATGGCAGGGATGTCCACTAACTCCGCTGCTACATAGTAGTAGAAGTCCTAGCCTCAGAAGTCCTAGCAATTAGACACCAAAAAGGAATAAAAGGCATCTGAATCAGCAAAGAAGTCAAACTCTCACTCTTTGCAGATGATATGATACTTTATGTGGAAAATCCAAAAGACTCCACTCCAAAATTGCTAGAACGCATACAGGAAATCAGTAAAGAATATAAAATCAATGCCCAGAAATCAGTTGCATTTCTATACACCAACAACAAGATAGAAAAAAGAGAAACTAAGGAGTCAATCCCATTTATAATTGCACCCAAAACCATAAGATACCTAGAAATACACCTGACCAGAGAGGCAAAGTATCTGTACTCAGAAAATTATAAAGTGGGGTGCCTGGGTGGCTCAGTGGGTTAAAACCTCTGCTTTTGGCTCAGGTCATGCTCCCAGGGTCCTGGGATCAAGCCCTGCAATGGGCTTTCTGCTTGGTGGGGAGCCTGATCCACCCCCTCTGCCTACTTGTGATCTCTGTCAAATAAATAAAAAATTTTTAAAAATCTTAAAAAAAAACAAAAACCATAAAGTATTCATGGAAGAAATTGAGGAAGACACTAAGAAATAGAAAAACATTCCATGCTCATGGATTGGAAGAACTATTGTGAAAATCTCTATGCTACCTAAAGCAATCTACACATTTAATGCAATCCCTATCAAAATACCATCAATTTTTTTTCAAGAAATTGGATAAATAATTCTAAAATTTATATGGAACCAGAAAAGACCCCAAAAGCCAGAGGAATGTTGAAAAAGAAACCCAAAGTTGGTGGCATCACAATTCCAGATTTCAAGCTCTGTTGCAAAGCTGTCATCATCAAGACAGTATGGTACCAGCACAAAAACAGACACATAGATCAATGGAACAGAATAGAGAGCCCAGAAATAGACCCTCAACTCTATGGTCAACTAATCTTCAACAAAGCAGGAAAGAATGTCCAATGGAAAAAAGACAGTCTCCAACAAATCGTGTAAGGGAAAACTGGACAGCCACATGCAGAAGAATGAAACCGGACCATTTCCTTACACCACACACAAAAATGGACTCCAAGTGGATGGAAGACCTCAATGTGAAACAGGAATCCACCAAAATCTTGGAGAACACAGGCAGCAACCTCTTTGACCTCAGCCACAGCAACTTCTTCTTAGAAACATTGCCAAAGGCAAGGGAAGCAAGGGCAAAAGTAAACTATTGGGACTTCATCAAGATCAAAAGCTTTTGCACAGCAAAGGAAACAGTTAACAAAACCAAAAGACAACTGACAGAATGGGAGAAGATATTTGCAAATGTCATCTCAGATAAAAGGCTAGTATCCAAAATCTATAAAGAACTTATCAAACTCAACACCCAAAGAACAAATAATCCAATCAAGAAATAGGCAGAAGACATAAACAGACATTTCTACAAAGAAGACATCCAAATGGCCAACAGACACATGAAAAAGTGCTCAACATCACTCAACATCAGGGAGATACAAATCAAAGCCACAATGAGATACCACCTCACACCCAGTCAGAATGGCTAAAATTAACAAGTCAGGAAATGACAGATGTTGGCGAGGATGCAGAGAAAGGGGAACCCTCCTACACTGTTGGTGGGAATGCAGGCTGGTGCAGCCACTCTGGAAAACAGCATGGAGGCTCCTCAAGAAGTTGAAAATAGAACTACTCCATGACCCAGCAATCACACTACTGGGAATTTACCCTAAAGATACAAATATAGTGATCCAAAGGGCCACGTGCACCCGGATGTTTATAACAGTAATGTCCACAATAGCCAAACTATGGAAAGAACCTAGATACCCATCAACAGATGAATGGATAAAGATGTGGCATATATATACAATGGTATACTATGCAGCCATCCAAAGAAACAAAATCTTGCCATTTGCAACGATGTGGATGGAACTCGAGGGTATTATGCTAAGTGAAATAAGTCAATCAGAGAAAGAAAGAAAATTATCATACGATCTCTCTAATATGAAGAATTTAAGAGGCAGGTTGGGGGGAGTCCTGGGGGGTAGGGAAGGAAAAAAATGAAAAAAGATGGGATCACGAGGGAGATAAACCATAAGAGATTCTTAATCTCACAGAACAATCTGAGGGCTGCCGGGAGAGGCAGGGACAGAGGGATAGGGTAGCTGGATTATGGACACTGGGGAGAGTATGTGCTATGGTGAGTGCTGTGAAATGTGAATCTGATGATCCACAGACCTGTACCCCTGGGGCAAATAATACATTATATGTTAATAAAAAAATTTTTTTTTAAAAAGAAGCAATTCACTGAGCCAAATTTGAGAGGAGCAGAGTTATACTGCGTTTAAGGAAGTCTATAACTGGGGATTTAAATATCACCAGAACACACTCGAGCCCTACTGCCCCCATCATGTCTTTCTGCATGCTGTATTAGCTTGTCTGGCTTTGTCATGAGCCCTCCCCTCGGTTTTTAAGAAGTGACATCTGCACTCATACCCTAAAAGTTTCATAAACAAGAAGGAAAAGAGGCTTCTTTTTCCTAATTTTGTTTGAAAAGCCCTAGGGTAGATTCTGATTGGCCAGCTTCCATCACGTGCTTACCACTTCGGACAATTATTGGGTGCAGAAGGAGAGACGTGCTATGACCAGATCAGCTACAAGCATGCACCCTGCCCATTCCCCAGCAAGATACACTCCCGAAAGGGGAAACAGTGTTGGACTGATTTATATATATATAAATATATATCATCAAAGTTAAGTATATGTGTGTATGGATGTGTGTGTGTGTGCATGTGTATTCATGATTAAATTTAATGGGTATCTATAATTCACTTACACAGCTTGAAATCATGGTTCAGATTTTTACATGTAAAAAATAATTTTAATATTTGTTTAATCATTTGTTCAGATGTTTAAACAACTTCCATGGACAACATCTTGTCTAGAATGTGTGTGCTCTCAAGATTTGTTATAACAAGTTTAGAGTGAAGAAATAACTGCAAATTTATATTAGAAAGTTTTTTTATTATATCTCCACAGAATACATCTGAGCTATAAAGAATACAAGATCCCCCCCAAAAACAAAAACAAAACAAAACCAAAAAAAACCAGAATTACCACCACCACTACCTTTTCACCTTCAGTAGTTGCTGCTATGTTCGTAACATAAGGGGCTAACAAACAGGTCTTTTTGATTATTAATTTTATTGGAGGTAATGAAAAGAGTTTTCCATTAACAATCACCAGGAAAATGAACAGAGGGAGGAGCTGAAAGGATAGTAGCAAGTTTATCAAGAAATTGCATATTTGCAAGTAAGAGGTTAAGCAAATTAAAAGATTTTTTTATGCTTCCAGCCACTGAGGATTGCTGGTGACTAATCTTAACACTCTTCAGAGCTAGTCAGCTATAGCCGGTCTCTATTACTGTATGTAATTCAAAGCATCTAACACAAAGGAAATGAAAGCTGAAAGGAGGTTGGGGAAGAAGGTCAGCAAAAACAAATTTGGTCTATAAATGCTTTGCAAATAAGCAACAAAGAAAAAAGGAATCTCTCCTTTGGGTTTGATAGATAATGACTAGAATAAAGCAAGAGATCAAAGTATTTATAAAAATGGATTTGTCAAATTCTTCCAACCTCATCAAAACCTCTTAAGTAAATAATTCCACCAGTTTCCCCTCAAAGAAATATGAATGCAATTTTCCTGGGCTCTCCTCTGCTCCTCACCTTACACCCTGTCATTCAACGCTTTTTCTATCTCAAAAGTCACTCTTACCACCATTCCATGTTCTCTTCCATAGCCATGGATTAGTCTTAATTCTTTATTGATAGATGCGGTCACTAAATAAAACGTATTAGCTATACAACGCATACAAAAAAAAAAAAAAAACCAAAACAGTATTCCAGGCAATGATATTAACTAATATAGAGTTGTTCAATCTTGTGATCATTTTTATCACTAATATCCAATAATGACTAACAGGACTAATGTCCAATGGCCAAAGATTTTATCTCTAGAGTGGTGAAAAAAAAACACAAAAAAAACAAACCCAGGATTGCCCGATCTGCTATCATCCTCATCAAGGCTAGATCCCAAGGACACTTGCCCCTATAAACTCACCATTGTCTGGTGCTTGAAACACTATGGCTGAGTCTCAAGCACATCCATGTTTTGTTTGAATGACAGTGTTTTAAAATTGAGCAAACATTAAGAAATATATAGACACTTAATGAAAGACCTGATTTTGGCTTCTCTTAAAAAAAAAGAAAAAGGAGAAGAAGAAGATCTGGCAATACCGAGCACCCTATATTCCCTCTGTTCTGTCCCTCCTTCTCCCTCCCTCCCTCCCTCCCATTCTCTTTAAAAACACCAGTGCATTTCATTTAGATTTCCTTCCTGGCCCCACTGGGACAGGGGTTTTCTACCCTACATCACAAGACACTGGTAGTGTCTTTGTTTGGATTTCCTTTATTTATATTACATTTTAAAAGGTTTTCCTTCTTCTGAGTTTTTGTCTTAAGTCAATACAGTATGACCACCTTACTAGTAAAAAGGCTAGAAAGACATTCTCTAAACATATATAGTGATATAAACAGAGATGTTACAGAGAATAAGGCTTTAGAAGAATTGTGAATAGAAAAAATATGTAAGAATTAAAAAAGGAAATTTCATCAATACACTCAGAAATCTAAAACTTGCTAAAATGAATCATGGCTTAAAACAACCTGAATCTCATTAAACTTCTAACTTTGAGCAACTAAGTTTATAGTGATCTGTCAAATACTCATTTAAAAAATTGTGGGGCTCCTGGGTGGCTCAGTGTGTTAAAGCCTCTGCCTTTGGCTCAGGTCATGATCCCAGGGTCCTGGGATCAAGCCCCATTTTGGGCTCTCTGCTTAGCAGGGAGCCTGCTTCCTCCTCTCTCTCTCTCTGCCTGCCTTTAAAAAAATAAATGTGTGCTCACATAATTGTCATATACCATAAACCAGTTAATGCTGGGGATATAACCTCCACAAATGAGGTTCTGGGTTGTGGATCAAGAGTTCCTAAACTTGGAATCACCTTGAGAACTTTTAAAAGTTACTGTTGTCTAAATCTACTCCAAATCCACTCCAAGAGTTTAGGAATTTTTTTTTTTTTTAAGATTTCATTTATTTATTTGACAGAGATCAGAAGAAGTAGGCAGAGAAGCAGGCAGAGAGAGGAGCAAGCAGGCTCCCTGCTGAGCAGAGAGCCCAGTGTGGGGCAAGAGTTTAGGATTTAACTGGTGTGCAGTGTGGCCTGGACATTGGGATTTTTAAAAGTTCCCCAGGTGCTTTTAAAATGCAACACAATTTTAGAAACTCAGCTGTGGACATTACTTCAGCTATAATTAAGTAGGAGGGCTATTGCTTCTTAAAGCCAATCATAACTCTTGAGAGTAAAGTAAGTCACCTGCTTGTCCCCACAGCTGGAGGGAAAGGCTCTACCTGAATCTCTTCCAAAAGGTATATCCTGTCCGTAAACAAAGGCTCAGAGAATAGGAGGCCGCAGAGCAAATCTCATCAGAAAGGAAAGTGTTACCTGATCCATTAAGGGAACCTCTACAGTTCTATTTGAACTTGAAGCAGTTAATTCCTGGACTAAACCTTGATAACCTAATTGGTAAAAATAGAAACAATAATCCCTCCCTTTGAAAGTTGTTCTAAAGATTAAACAAGATAATATACATGAAGCAATATAGGAATATATGAAGCAATTAGTTCTTAATAAGTCGTAACTTTTTTTTTCAAGATTTTTAAGTAATCTCTACCCCAACGTGGGAGTCAAACTCATGACCCCAAGATTAAGAGTCACATGCCCTACCAACTGAGGCAGCCAGGTGCCCCAATAAGTAGTAACTTTTTTAAATCCAAAATTCAGTGATTATAATTTTTCCTCAAAGTTGTAGTCACTAATCCCAATATTAATCTCTCCCCTTCCTTACAGCAATCCAATTTTGAATTGTTCATTTTGTATTATTCTATAATTGTTCGATGAATGCAGTCTTGCTGGATAGAGAAAAATTATTTGAGAGAAAGGGAAATTAGACCATTTCTCAGAAATGATAAAACCTGCTTGCTTCTCACACCATATAACATGGTTAAGTTGAGAGACAGACAGGGTCCTCAGGTTATTAGAAGAAACTGGCCGTGAATTTTAAAATGATATCCAGAAAACCAATGGGTCAGCATTTGGGGAGGGCACTGTGGAATAGTTTCTTTTTAAAGGTAGAATAACCTCAGGGTGCCTGGGTGGCTCAGATGGTTAAGCATCTGCCTTAGCCTCAGGTCATGATCTCAGCATCTTAGGAGGGAGCCTTGCATCGGCCTCCCCGTTTGCTTCTCTTCTTCCTCTGCCTCTCCCCTCTGCTCACGCTTTCTCCCGCTCTCTCACTCTCAAATGAGTAAACAAAATCTTTAAATAAGTAAAGAAATGTAGAATAACCCATATTTCACTTTTCCACGGCAGCTGTGACAAGTTACCACTAACTTAAACAACACTAATTTATTATCTTACAGTTCGGTAGGTTATGAAACATAAGGCAATAGATCTTCGCAAAATGTGTGGGTCTGGCATAATTGGGTAGTTTGAGCTGCCTACACTTGAAAAAAAGCAGATGTAGAGACAGGCTTTCTCTAAACTCCCCTTATCTCCCCTTGCTCCAAGAGGAACTCGGCTGTTACAAATCCCCTTCCCTGGAGTTTCATTTACCTGGGAAGACCAGCTCTTACCAGAGTGGGGGAGACTAGGGGTCAACACCACACCCACACAGACTTTGTTAAAAATTATCACACCTACCAGCTCTTCTTCTAAAGGCCCATTTATCTTTCACGTAAATCATTCACTCTCCCCCAACAGGTATACACCCGCCCTTCCTTTCCCTATTAAGATGGTATTAAATCCTGAATTAAAGCTACCTCTTGGAGTTACTCATTTTTCCTGGGCGCCTGGCAGGTATACATGAGGTTTACGTGTTAATAAACTCCTGGTTGTTTTTTTTTTCTCTCGTTTATCTTTCAGTACAAGGGGGCTCAGCCATGAACTCAGAAACGCAGAGGGAGTATTTTTTCTTCCCTACGATTAGAAATACGACATGGATCCCACTGGCTAAGAGCAAGGTGTTGGCCGAAAGGATCACTCTCGGGGGCTCAAGAAGAGAACCCTTTGCTTGCCTTTCCAAGCGTCTGGAGTCACTTTCCTTCATTCCCAGCTCTCTGCTCCATCTTCAAAGTCAGCAACGTGAAGCCGAGTCCTCCACTCGACCAGCTCTCTGGCTCTTTCCACGGTCCCCCTGACTGTGACCCTCCTGCCGCTTTCTTCCACTTTTAAAGACTCTTATGGTTAAAAGAGGTTCATCTGGATGGCCCAGAGTACTCTCCCTAGCTTAGGGTGAGCTGACCCGTAATGTATTCCGGCTGTTCCCTAATTTCCCTTGACTGTAGAACATAATGTATTCACAAAGCAGCAAATTATGGAAAGAGAAGTCTAACTAGACTGCCAATTACATTGCAATCAGTGATCATTTTATTTCTCAACTTAGTCAAGACGGACTGTTATCCCAATTCCAGGGAGGAGAATGAGGACATCTCTTGGGGTTATTCAACCTACCACATTTTCAACTCACCATGAGAAGCTAATTAGGATCAAGAGTTTGTAAACAAGTAAGGCCCAACACAAGACAGATTAAGAGAGTCACTGACGGAGTCGTGCATTCGTGGGCTGTTACACCTGCCTCCTCTACCCCTGATCAATGGCAGACATTGGTAATCCACTAGGCACCATTACCTGGGGATCCATCTCCCTGGGGTGTGCTGGGTCATCTCCAGAACAGACGATCAGAGCTGGTACACAAACTGAACTCTCTTTTCCATCCTAAATCTGAACAATTGTAGTGGCAAGAGACCTTCTCTCAGGGCCTTTTTTGGCAAAAGGGGACAATCTTCATGTTTTTAAATGGGCAGAGGAAATGAATCCCAGCTGAGCTAAATAAAGAGATCACAAGAAGATGGAAAATAAGCCAATTAATTAATACAAACCTTGACAGAAATCTGTGTTTCTGTGATTCCTGTAGAGAATCCATACATTAACTGAGAAAATATGTACTTAATTGCTGTCCCTGCCTACACAACACAAAGCCTTCTCTTGAGACTTATTTTAATGCCTCTTTTTCCCAAGAAGGTATTTTGCCTATAAAAAGATTTTAATATATGTTTATATGTAAGTATTTGAAAGCTTTTATTATTCTAAAGAGAATGCCATGAACTTTTACAAGTACATTTTATAAGTAATCCATGATCATGGTAGAGAATTTAGGACAAAGAAGAAAACCATACATAATTCTATCTGCCAGAAATAAATTTTGGTGCTCACTCTGTCCAATGTGTTTATATTCATTCATTCAACATATTTTTAGTGACCCTCCTTGCTAGGTACTATTCTAGGATTTGAGAGTACAGCATGAGAAACACACACACACACAAAATCTATGCCCTCAGTGAGTCCAATTATGTACCAAGAAAAAAAAAAACATAAAAACAAAAACAAACAGAAAACCCAAAACAAATTTTTCATATTGTTTGTAATTGGCTTTTTCTCTTTGCTGGTTTTTAAAAATACCCCTCTAATTATGTCAGGTTTTTGTAGTTTTCCCAGTAGTCCTGACTCCACAGACAGATAAGATCACAGACTGCTGCGTGATCGACAGTTGGTCTGACTTCTCTTTCCATCATCTGATGCTGTGCCATTAGAAGGAAACCTCCCAGAAAAGAGAGAATGCCGTAAAATCTCCTTTCACCACGAAAGACCATGGTGAGAGGAAAGACCACCATCTTGTTCTAGTTATCTGTTGTTGCACAATGTGTATGACTAGAACTTAGTCCCTTAAAACAACAATCATTTTATTATTATTGACACTCACAAGTTCAAAGGTTTACTTGGCTGGGAGTGGGGTAATTCTCTCTTGGAGTATTTTTTTTTAAGATTTTATTTTTATTTATTTGACAGACGGAGATCACAAGTAGGCAGAGAGGCAGGCAGAGAGAGAGAGAGGAGGAAGCACGCTCCCCGAGGAGCAGAGAACCCAATGTGGGGCTCGATCCCAGGACCCTGGGATCATGACCTGAGCCGAAGGCAGAGGCTTTAACCCGCTGAGCCACCCAGGTGCCCCATTTGGAGCATTTTTTCTTATGCAGTCTAATTCTTTTTGGTACTGGAGTCATCTTGAAAGTTTCTTTTTTTGTTTAAGATTTTATTCATTTATTGATTTGAGAGAGAGATAGAGAATGAGTGGGGAAGGGGCAGAGGGAGAGAGAGAAGCTC
The DNA here is from genome assembly GCA_003697995.1 of Taxidea taxus jeffersonii. Classification (NCBI taxonomy): domain Eukaryota; kingdom Metazoa; phylum Chordata; class Mammalia; order Carnivora; family Mustelidae; genus Taxidea; species Taxidea taxus. The sequence continues at coordinate 75,402 of ML109746.1, read as the reverse complement.
CCTGAGGAGGGATCCCAAAGCAGGACTCAATACCAGGACACCGGGATCATGACCTGAGCAGAAAGCAGGTGCCCAACTGGTTGAGCCACCCAGATGCCCCATCTGGAAGATTTCTTTATTCATACAGCCCATGGATTTTGGCTATTGACAGGAATGTCAGCCAAAGTTGGAGTCTGAACATTCACACACAGACTCAGTCTGTGGCCTGGGCTTCTTCACACATGGTTGTTGGGTTTCAAGATCAAGTAACCCAAAATCATTAGGCAAGAACTATTTTGCTTTTTATGCCTAAGCTTTCCAAATCACAGATGGTCACTTCTGTCATAGTCAGAGGCCCAGCAGATTCAAGGGGAGGAAAGACAGATGCCACTGCTTGGTAGGAGCAGTGTCACTATTACACTGTAAGGGGTGGGATATACTGTGGTGACCATCTTTGGAAAACACAATCTACCACATATCTCAACCTCCTCACGCCTTTAATCCGTATCTTAAAACCAGGGACGGCAAACTTCCAGAGCCACTGTAAGTTTAAGTGAGAAGTTCTATCACTATCCAGACTTTCTAAAATAAATATATCTCAAAGATTCGTTTTAGTAAGAAAGAACTGATAACTGAATAACAAACTATTCTAACTCCACCGATATTGATCACATGGATTCACATTTTAAAATATTAGTTGATGATAAAAAAAACTTGATCAGATTTCTTCCTCTTTAATATCAAAACTTGCTTTGAGAGTGTGACACATAGAGAAACAATCTTCCCTATGAATGAAGCATGGGAAGAACCATCAACTAATTCTGGCATCCAAGGCTATTAAAATGATAATGTAAATTAAGGAGTGCTTAAGTATAGTGTTGAGAAGGCTATTAAATGAGCTCCAGACATCTGCGGGATCTCTATGTACAACATTGGGAAGGTCTAAACACATTAAGTCACAAAGTTACTCTTACCAAAAATTCCAGATAAGAATTTAGAGAAACTAAAATAAATGGTTGCTAAAACAAATCAACACTTTATCATTTTATGCCAACACCTGATGAGCACCTATGATATATTTGGTACAAACAAATGCTGGGTAACCATGGTATACCAGCCATCAAGGATTTACATTAAGACATACATATTTAGGATATAAGTAAGATTTAAATGATTGACACTTTATCACTTTAATAGCACAAGTGAAATCCTATTATAATAAACAGCATTATCAAGAAAGAGTCCACAGTACAGATACACAAATATCATAGCAGAATACCCACAGCAAGTGTGCTATTGATCTGATCACAACAGTCTTCCTGTTGAACAGCAAATACTTTGTCATGTCTCTCTCTAAAAAGAAGAGTAACCTTATAGTTTCATAATTGTTTCCTGTAGACTGAAGAAACAAGCTAGATGGTAGGTGAAAGGCACACATTTCTTTTATCTTGATGTCAAAGAAACACTCACTTCTTCCTGTGTTGTACAAATTCTCAAATCCTCGCTCCAGACTTTCACAAAAAGGAGGAAACACTTCCCTGTTTTTGAGTCCAGTCTTTCTTGTTAATTCACCACAAAATGACTGCTAATTGTTTCTTTCAGACCTGTGTTCTAACCATGAGTTCATTACAATGAAAGTTACTGTTTTGAAAATTTTTATATTCTTTAGGGCTCATTATAATGCGAGTCAACGCCCACAATTTCCAACAACAGCATGCATTCATTAATGGATAAAATCAACCTAAGAAATCTGAAGTTCCTCTGCATTAACTTAATAGGTCATTTCACCTAAGGAGGGGTGGGAGAGAAGGAACAGATGAGAGAAAACTATCAGAAACCAGCTGTAGAAAGTGGTGTTTTGCTCTCTGAGACGGCGATCTGGCTTGGGTGTGGTCTTGCAGGAGAAAAGGAATGCTTCTGATCACCAGCCCCGTCCTGACAAAAAAGATGGCCCTGGGTAAAACCACATTTTCCTGGAATCACACAGCCTTTTCTCTCCACTGCTAAAGGCAGTTTAGGGAACTCACACCACCCAAGTCTTTTCCAGAAAACTGTTTTCTTTATTGAACCATATATAATACTTAAAGAGGAAATGATGGAAACTTTTCTTCCTGGTCTTGGAATAAACTCTGTGCTTGCAGGACTGCGTGAGCGGGGATTGGAATCACTTGTGGAGTTTAGAGTCTTTCCTGGATATTCATTTCTTTGTCGTTTGTGAGAATTTAAAATAATCTAGAAATATTGCTTATGTAACTTGAAATTTTGCCTTACCTTTTGATACTGTAACTACAATAGAGTCCACTGGTTTCTTTCTAGATATTGCAAATGGGTAAAGTATATGATAGCGATATGTTAACCAGTATTCTTTTTTAAGTCTTCTATGCAAGCTTAGGCCTCCTCAGGTCAGAGAAGCATGCATGAAGTAAAAGTTATCATCCCTTTTGACTGAATTAATTGGCCTTTTCATGATGGGCACTGTAATCCCTTGCTCCGGTTTGAATTTATATCTTTTTTTTCCTGTATTTGTTCATTCAGTCTGCCAATATGTGTGAAGCACCTTATATATGCCAAGCCTTGAGGCTGAAAGCTCAAGACAAGTGATAAAAAAAGAAAGTTATATATATAAAGTTTTATATATTTATATATAAATAATTTTATATTTTTGTATTTTTATATTTATATATTTCATATATAAATATTATCTAAAATATTTATAAATTTTATATAATAATATATAAAAAGATATATAAATATATACTATTGTATATAATTATATAAAGATTTTATAGAAAAATTTACATATTTATATAAAGTAATTTTATATTTTATACACAAATAATTCTACATAACAGTATATGTAAATTTCATAAATGTATATATAAATATATAGCTTTTATAGATTTTATATATGGGTATATATAAGATTGTATATGTATACACATACATACATACATACACACACACATATAAATATATAAGAAAACAAAGAAAAAATATATCCTGGCCCTTAGAAAGCTTAAATCTAGCAGGGAAACAGACAATAACCAGTCATAAAGATTCCCTTAATCATTTACCCAACGAATGTTGCACACGGTGTACAAGGTGGTAGGGATACAGTAGAGAACAAAAAGGGCCCAGACCCTGCTCTCATGAAGTATAGTCATGGAGAAGGCCTTGAGCAAATGTAACACAGATATATAAGTTGAATGCTGTATAATTTGGAACTCTTTCAATTCCAAGTGGCCAAAAACCTGACTCACACTGCCATAAGCAAAGAAAGAAAAGGGGGGAGGGTATTTATTGGTTCATGGAGTTAAAAAGCTGAGGGCTAGTTGAGGCACAGGCTAGTGAGGGGGCTTCAACAATGTTTCCTGGACCTGGTGTCTCCCTACTTCAGCCAGCTCATCTATGGTTCGGTTTCATGGCCATGTTCAAATCCAGGAGTAAAAGAACTGTTTCTCTTCTGGCAAATATCTTGGGCATGACTCTCACTCGTTCGAAAGAGAATGCATACACACTCCCTATACCCATCCTGGCCAGGGGAATGTGTTGCTCTGATTGGCCAGGCCCAAGTCATATGCTCCTCCTTAGACTTGGAGGTAAAACCTAGAGAAGCCTGTGAATTAAGAGGAAGGAAGAGAGCTGGGGCTCAGAAGAAATTGGGGCTGCCTTACCAAAAGGAGGGGGAATGGAGCTTGGCAGTCAAAGCACACTAGCCACTAATGTGCCCCGTGTAGTCCAGTCTCTCTATGCTTTCCTATTCCCAGAGACAAATATAACAACCAAAATTCCAGTAAAAGCAATTTCTATCCTTAATGGTGCCTCCCAATGATGGTCAAAGGTGGTTCAATTCATAGCCGCAGACACACAGCTTGATATTCTGTTGTCCTTCTCCTCCCACTCTCAGTATCTCACATGTCCCGAGGCCCTTCCGCCATCCTAGGATCCAGTTCCCACCAAAATTCCTCCCAACTCTCCCTCATATCCCTGCTGTCCCTCTCTCATGTCCTGTGCCTCGACTCTCTTTGCCCAAGTCCTCTATTACTTCTAGTATTTTTCTTCTCTAGCCTGGATCCTCTAGGCTTACCTGTTTTTCAAGTATTCCCTCCACTGATTACCCCAACCTGCATAATAAAGTTCAGACATTTCCTTAAAAGGTCAGGGGTGGAGGTATGGGGAGGGGGTGGCTGAGAGGCATGAAAGGCAACAAAAGACCGGACTATTTTAATCTGACGAGGTGAGAAATACAGATATTCATCATTTTCTCTTCCATCTTGCCATCCAAAGGATCATACCCCACTGTATATAATTCCAAAATGTGATAAGAATCTGGGATGCAGGGGGTAAGGTGAAGAGTGGCGTGCTTTTGAATTAAGATCTAAAGGTTGAACAAGAATGAATTAAGTGAATGGGCTTGGTGGGTGAAAAAGTTTTCTGGGGAAGTTTTCTGGCTTCCTTGGGCAGCCTGGAGGGAAGCAGGGACTGAAAAGTGGCAGGTGTAATCAGAGTGAGGGAGTATGACACAGATGAGGCAGAGGGTAGCAGATACCAGTGACCAAACAAGAGAGTTAGCTCAAAAGGCCTGCAGAGTTTCCTTGAGTCTCAGGGGAACAAAAGAAAGTCCTTTTAATAGCATTCCTAAGCCCCAGCCTTGTGAGGAAGAAATCCCTTTTGAGCCCTCCATGCCTGGATTGTTATCCTATAGCAATCTGAGTTACGTAAATCTCTGTGAAGCAAGAAATGAAAAGTGCCTTCAGCAGTGTCTCTTGGCTGAACTTGTTAGACATCTCTCCGTGATACGCTTAAGTTCAAAAAGGAATCACTGCCAAGATCATTTTGCTGTTATAACCACGATTAGTTCAACTTTCTAATCTTTCACTGCACAGCTTTTTGAGAGAAACTTAATGCTGATAGGAGATAAAACTTGTTTATTTGCCTGACAGTATAGGAAAAAAAAAAAAAAATCTTGTTTACATGTTGGTTTTAAATCCATCATCTTGCATTTTTTTTTATTTTCCCCATCTGTTATTTGTTCTTTTTTAAAATTTTTTAATACTTTTTAATTTTTTGCTCTCTTTTGGGTTGAATATTTTTATGACTCCATTTTATTTCCTTTGGTGGCTTGTTAGCTATAACTATTTTATTTTGTGTTAGTGGTTGCTTTAGGGTTTATAGTGTACATCTCTAATCGATTACAGTCTGGTTTCAGTGATAATATACTACTTCACAAAGAGTATAAACCTTACTATGACACACTTCATTTTCTTCCCTCCAGGCCCTTGTGCTATTATTGTCATACATTTAACATTTGACTTCTACATTATAAACCCTACAGTACCTTCTATATGTTGCATTTTTTTTTTTTCTGTTAAACAATTCTCTTTTAAGCAGATTTTTTAAAAAGGCCTGGGTGGGGAGTGAAGTTTTGTGGGGTTTTTTTGTTTTTTTGTTTTTTAAAGATTTTATTTATTTATTTTGTTAGAGAGAGAGCGAGCACAGGCAGACAGAGGCAGAGGGAGAAGCAGGCTCCCTGCTGAGCAAGGAGCCTGATGTGGGACTCGATCCCAGGATGCTGGGATCATGATCTGAGCCGAAGGCAGCTGCTTAACCAACTGAGCCACCCAGGTGTCCCGGGAGTGAAGTTTTTATATTTACTTATCTTTATACTATTTCTAGTGTTCTTCATTACTTAAGGACCTCCGGATTTCTTTCTAATAGCATTTTCCCTCTGCCTGAGGACTCCTTTTAAAAATCAATTTTGGCTCAGTCTGTTGCTGTGATGAATTCTTTTAGCTTTTACATGCCTGAAAGAAACTTTATTTAACTTTCATTTTTGAAAGGTATTTTTCAATATTGCTCCACAGTCCTGTAGCTTACATTGTTTCCCACAAGAAATCTGCTGTCATTCTTACCTTTCTATCTACCCCCTACCCCAAACCTATACCCCCATATATTCTGTGACATTTTTTCCTAGCAGCTTTTAAAATTATCTCCTTATTGCTGGTTTTAAACAATTCGATTATGATATGCCTTGATATTATTTTCATATTTCTTGTTCTTAAATTTTGCTGAATTTCTTGGATTGGTAGATTTATAGACTTCATGTGTGGACTTCATTATTTTTTCAAATATTCTCTCCGTTCCTCTCTTTCAAGAACTCTAAGCACATGTATCAGGTCATGTGAGGTTTTCCACAGTTTACTAATGCATTAGTCATTTTTTTTTTTCAGTCTTTTTTCCCCTGGGTTTTATTTTGGATAATTTCTTTGTTGTGTCTTTAAGGTATTTAGTGTTTTATTCTGTTGAGTCTAATACATTGCAGTTTTCATCTTAGACATTGTGTCTTTTATCTCTCAAAGTTCAATTTGAGGCTTTTTAATATTTTCCATGTCTCTACTTAACATATTCAAGCATTTCTCTACCTTATCATATGAACCTATGAAATATAGTTATAACTGTTTTAATCTGTTTATTTACTAATTGTATTGTCTGTGTCTCTTCTGGATCATCGTCTTCTCCTTCTCCTTCTTCTTTTTAGAGAGGCAGAGGGAGATATATAATCTTAAGAAGGCTCCATGCCAGTGTGAAGCCGATGTGGGGCTTGATCTCACAACCCTGAGATCATGACCTGAGTTGAAATCAAGAGTTGGACGCTTCACCAACTGAACCCCCCAGACACCCCTGGATCTGTTTCTATTAATTGATTTTTTTTCTCTTTATTATGGATTGTATTAGATCCCAGTCATTGTTAAGTTCTCTGATCAATATTTTAGAGTGTTACTCTGGGATGTAGTTATGTTATCTGGAGATAATTTGACCCTTTCAAGACTTTAAAGTTTTATCAATCAGACCTGAGTACTTAGAGTTGAGAGCCAACTACTGAGGCAATACCCTCTGGGTATTCTTCCAGTGCTCTGTGAATTAGAAGGCTCTTCCTCTAGAATATGGGAGCATGACCTATCCCCAGTCCTGTGTGAGCTGTAGGGATTGTTTCCTCTGCTCCATTTGGGCAGATCATTCCCTCAGGTAGTTTCCTCACACCCAAACTCTGATCAACAATAAGCAAAGGTCTTGAGGGGAACCTTCTGCAGCTCTCTGAATTTTCTTTCTGTGCCTTCAACCTGGAAACTCCCTTTAGGCAGTAAACTGGAGCAGTGGAAAGGATCATTTCATTTGTTTTCCATTTCTCAAGAATGATTATCCTGAGCTACCTGATGTCCCATTTCTGAGAACTGTTGTTTCATATATTTTGTCCAGCTTTTCAGTTGTTTCAGATAGGAAGATACATCTAGTCCCTGTTACCTCTTCTGAGCTAAAAGCAGATGTCTTAAACTGTGTTAAACTGATGGTTCTCAAAGTTCAGTGTGCATCAGAATTAACTGGAAGGCCTGTTAAAACAGATTACTTGACCTCCCTCACAGTTTCTAAGTAAATAAGTGTGGGACCTGAAAATTTGCATTTCTAACAAGTTCTCAGATGATGCTGAAGCTTCTGGTTCAGGGACCACACTTTGAGAAGTACTGTGTTAAACTATTCAACTAAAACATAGTGGGTGATGTTCATCTATGAATCAGTAACACAGTGTGAATCACATTGATAATAAAGGCAAAGCTTGTCAGTCATAGAAAAACAATCATAAATAAATAGATTCATTTGGAGACACATACATCAAGAACTAAAAAACAACAAGAACAAAAAACCACTATTCATGTCCTCTGATCTTATAAATCCAAAAAATAAACTCCATAGAAACCATGCAGATCAATCTTACCCAAACAATATTTCTTAGGATATTAGTAATCTGTGAGTTGTTAAAAGGTTCTTTTTGAAAGGTTTCTATAGTTAAATAGGGTTAGGAACCTATAATATGTTAATGTACTTTATTAATAATATGTTATGTTAATGTACTTTATTAATTTTCCAAGAGAAAGATAGAATATGAAGGGGTTCCCAAACTTATTTGACCACAAAACCATTTCATTTTGCCAAACACCCATTAGCAACTCGAACTCTAACATTCCTTGGAAGCCAGCTTTGGAAAAACTATGGCAGACCCTTGGCATTTGTAAGCTTACTGTCTTCAGAGTTAGCTATTTGTCAGAAAACATTCCATTGTCATGGTAATCTGGGATTCTACTGGAGCAAGATGGAGCCTGGGGAGTGAGTAAGTTCAGCTCACTGTCCACAACACAAACCCTCATGTGGCTTTCTAGTTTGCTGCTTTCCAGGCAGTAGTTTTTAGAGTAGTAAAAATCTTTGACTTGTGAAAGTGGCCCCCGAGGAAAGTCAGCTTTTGGTTTTGACGATGGAAGGAAATTATTAGGGGAAAAAAAGGATGTGGAGATGGAGGTGATATTAGAAAAGGGGTCTTAGCAAGAAAATAGATACATTTTAAAGGTGGTCTCCTAAATTTGGCAGGGACTTGGATCTGTATGCAAATGCGCTCATTCTGTAACCTACATGCAAACCATAAAAAGTGATTCAGGTACTGTTTTAATGAGACACAAAACTTAGCAAGATAAAACATTACACATGTAAATGCTGACAGAAATGTAATTCAAGAGAAAGCCAGAAACTCAAGCCGGTGTTTCAGTAAGGCCATCTGAGGTGAAGACACTTAAACAGTAAATAAAATTTACTTCTAGAATTTAAAGAGAAACTTCTCTTTGCATATTATGACGCAAGAAGGGAGGTGTGGCCTTAGCTGACCACATGCCAAGGAAATGAAATAGAGTTCATCCTAAGCTAAAGACCTCATAGAATAAAATACCTGGGAAGTAAATCTCACGGCTCAGGACACCGGGAAACCCATAAGGGAAAAAAGTGCTGCTAATCACTGTGATTCTTTTATAAAACCTGAACTCAAGTTCTCCTATTACCCATTCACACCTGCTTAGGCATATTCTCCCCTAATTTGACCACTGTAACCCAGTATCTACTAAGGGCCAGGTGGTAAGATAGTTACTGGGATTTTGAATGTAAAGAAGGCCATACCCTGCCTGTCAGGAGTTCAGAACAGTCACCTGACTTTCCTGCTTGTTCTCCCAAGGGGGGAGGCCATGTTGAAGGGTTGTAGACTGATCTTCCACCAGCGTCTCCTACGAAACAGTCAACTCCGTAGGGCAGGTGTTTGATCTGTCTTGCTCATCTCCATATTGTACAGAATTCATACTTACTGATTAAATGAATATTCCTTAGAATCAAGTTTGAAAACAGTCTAGATACAGGCGTACCTGATTTTACTGCGCTTTGCTCTATAGCACTTTGTAGATCTATAATTGTGGATTTTACCAACTGAAGTTCTGTGGCAACCCTACTTTCAACAAGACTATTGGTGCCATGTTTCCAACAGCATTTGCTCACTTCAAGTCTCTGTGTCACATTTTGGGGATTCCCACTATATTTGAAACTTTTTTTTTACTATTATTATTACATTTGTTATGGTGATCTGTGATCACCACTCGCGGAAAGCTCAGATGAGGGTTAGCATTTTTTAGCCACAAACTATTTTTAAATTAAGATATGAATGATTTTTTAGACATAAAATCCAAGGATTAAATCATTTGAAGGGGGAAAACAACTAGAGTTATAACGATTGTATTAGTTATCTAAGGTATCCCAAACTTTGCCTCTTCCAGGTTAAGTCTCCAGCTTTCCCCTCCATGGCTTTTCCCTGCCTATGTCTGTTGACATCCTATCCCTTTAAGGCTCCCTTGAAACACAACATCCTCCCTGGAGTATGAAGACTGCCACGGCCATTCCTCCTCAGAGTTAACCTGCTAGAAGACGCTGCTAATTCTCACCCAGATACTTCTAGCTTTGCCTTCAGTGTTCACAGGTGCACTCCCAGAAGTTAGAAGCAGACTCTCTCCCCTTGTTGAGAACCTCCTCCAAACCAGGAGAAGTTGTTCTGCCCATGCTCCACCGGCCAGAAGTGCTAAAGAGGTAACTCCTTCTAGGGAGCCCCCACTCCAAGGCTGAGGAAGCTGTTTGTTTCCGTGTGCTCAGCTGGCCATCATCAAATATCATGGGCCAGGTGGGAGCAGGAGTGAGCACAGAAATGTATTTCTCACAGCTCTGGAGGCTGGGAAGTCCAAAATCAAGACGCCGGCTGCTTTGGTTCCAAGTGAGGCTCTCTTCTTGGTTGGAGACCATAGTCTCTTCCATCCAAGTACTAACCAGGCCAAATCCTGCTTGGCTTCTTCTTCTTTTTTTTTTTTTAAGATTTTATTTATTTATTTTGACAGATAGAAATCACAAGTAGGCAGAGAGGCAGGCAGAGAGAGAGGAGGAAGCAGGCTCCCCACTGAGCAGAGAGCCTGATGCGGGGCTCGATTCCAGGACACTGGGATCATGACCTGAGCCGAAAGCAGAGGCTTTAACCCACTGAGCCACCCAGGCGCCCCTGCTTGGCTTCTGAGATCAGACGAGATCAGGCACGTTCAGGGTGGTATGGCCGTAGAGGAGACCATAGTCTCTTGCTGTGTCCTTACATGAGGGAGAGAGAGAGCAAGCTCTCTGGTGTCTCTTTCTTTAAGGCACTAATCCTGTCATGACATCATCTAAACCTAACTACCTCCCAAAGGCCCTATGTCCCAATACCATGGCATCTGGGATTAAGATTTCAACATACAAACTTTGGAGAATGCAGCACTCAGTCCACAACACTGGTGAATAAGCACCTCATCTCCTTTGTTACTGGGTGGAATAATTCCAACACTCTATGTCATCTCCTGGTTTCCCCGGGTGGTTAAGCTCCTGTTGCCCACAGTGGGGAACAGCACGATAATGCATCTTATGTTGGCTACCTCCTCCTCTCTGTCTCACTTTCCCACTCACCTTCCTTCCTATACCTTCAAAGAAAAGTCCCTGTTCTAATATCATTGTATCAGGGCCTGCTCCCCGGTATCTGGGCTCTTCTGTTCTTGTGCTGTAATATGTCTCATATTAAGCTCTTTAATGCAGGGTTTTATGAATGTCTAGACTCTCATAACTAAACCATAAACTCTTTGAGAAGAGAAATTTTCTTTATATGCTGTTTTCCCCAAAGCCTAAAAAGTACCTTACATATAGCAGGTGCTTTAAATATACTACATTAAGTAACTATTAATCACACTAAGGATTTTTATAAGAAAGGCACTATAGCCATCTAACACCTAAATATTTCACAGCATTTTCTGTGGCACCATATAAATCAAATTACTTCAGCGAATTTTTATGAATCACAATTATTGATTTATAAATCTCATAAGCTGTTCCATGCTCAAAATGAATCCTCAAGTTTAAGCAAAAGATTAAATATATTTTAATATTTTCTGTTTGAAAAAATCAGCACTCACCGAGGGAGTCACAAGAGATAAGATTTGAATTGAGTCCATATTTCGTAACACAGCATTCAAAGACCCACATGGTCTATCCACCCCTCACCTCCCTTCCCAACTTTCTCTCCCTGACTCACAATGCTGTGTGCCCAGTTGTGTGATCTTCATCCAAATAACCTACAGTCGGGTTTATCTTTGTTCACAAAACTGCATAATACCACAGATCTCACGTCATAAGAAAATTTATCTTTGTTTTAAAATAGACAAAAGATATATGCTATGAGGAGAAAAAAACCAACTCCTCCAGATAATAATGCTTCCTCAGACCCTACTTTGCTTCCCTTTCATTGACTATATTGTCTATGAGTCTTCATTAAGAAACTGATTTAAGACAGAGGAGGAAGCAAGGAGGTGGAGGAGTAGGAGACTAAAATAGCATCAGGTCCCAGGAATCCAGCTAGATAGATATCAAACCACTCTGAACACCTACAAACTCAACAGGAGATAGAAGAGAAGAAGAGCAGCAACTCTAGAAACAGAAAATAGACTGCTTTCTGGAAGGTAGGACGTGTGGAGAAGTGAATCCGAAGGGACAGGAAGATAGACCGCGGTGGGGAGGGGCCAGCTCCCAGCAAGAGGTGGAGCACCAGAGCACAAAATCAGAACATTTAGAAGTCTGCTCCACTGAGGGACGTGGCTCCAGAGGCTAAGCAGAGCTGGAGCCCTCATGGGGACAGTGTGGTCTCAGGACCCAAGGGGACAGAAAAAGATCAGGGGTGTCTGAGGGTGGCAGAGCTCCCAGGGATCAGAGCAGGGAAGCCAGCTATGGAGACAGAGCCAAAAAGTGGGCTCTCAGCTCAGGGTTACCGTAAACCATGATCCAAGGCACAGTTGGACCACTTCCCTTCATGCAGGGACCCCACAAGTGGCAGATCCAGAGAGACCCCCTCCTTCCTCCTACGGGAGGAGCCATTCAGGAGCATGCACCAGGAATCTGCTGGGTTTGGAGATTCCAGGTGGGGCCGTGGGCCAGAGATAGAAATGCTTGGTCACAGGCTGGGTGAGCTCAGAGCAAAGTCAGAGACCAGGGAGATGGGAATGACTGAGCACTTTTCTCCGAGGGCACACTGAGGAGAGGGGCCCCGAGCTCTCAGCTCCTCCAGGCGGGAGATTGGGAGGCCACCATCTTCATTCCTGTCCTCCAAAGCTCTATGGAAAGCATTCAGGGAACAAAAGCTCCCAAGAGCAAACCTGAGCAGATTACTTAGCCTGGCCCCTGGCAAGGGCTGTGCAATTCCGCCTCGGGCAAAGACATTTGAGAATCACGATCAACAAGAACATTCAGCCAAGACCAAGTTCACAATCAGCTAGAACTGGGGAACTCCAGAGGTAGGGCAAAACAACACATAGAATTCATGGCTATTTTCCCATGGTCCTTTAGTCTTGCAAAGTTAAATTTTTTTAATTTTATTTTTTTCTCATTCTTTTTTTTATACTTTTCCTCTTTCCTCTTTTAACTTTTTTTTTTACTATTTTATCTTATCAACAATACCTTTTAAAAAAATCTTTTTAAATTTTCATTGTTATATTTTATCCCTTCATTGTATTTGACCTTATTTTTTGTATACATATAGGGGTTTTTTCTTTAAAATTTTTGGATACGATTTCTTCTAATACATCAAAATATACCCTAAACCTAGCTCTAGCCTGATCACATTCTCTCCTCTTTTTTTTTCTTTTTCCAACCAACTTATCAATTCCTTTTTTAGAATCTTTTTAAATTTTCATCTTTTCAGCCTTATTCCATCCCTTCATCATGTTTACCCTTATTTTTGTATATATAAGTTTTTCTTTCTTTAAAATTTTGGCAAGTAGTTTCTTCTAAGAGACCAGAATACATCCAAAATCAGGTGCGTGGCTCTGTTTTGTCCACCAGTCTAATATATATATATATATATGTTTTTATTTTTTAATTCCCCTCCCCTTACTTCTCCCCCAGGTTTCAGGTCTCTACTGATTTGGTTAGTGTATATTTTTCTGGGGTCTTTGCCACACTTTTAGTATTTTAATCTCTCATTCATATATTCTTATCTGGATAAAATGACAAGGCAGAAAAACTCACCACAGAAAAAAGAACAAGAGGCAGTACTGATGGCTAAGGACCTAATCAATATGGACATTGGTAATATGTCAGAACTATAGTTCAGAATGAAGATCATCAAGGTGCTGGCTGGTATCGAAAAAGGCATGGAAGATATCAGAGAATCCCTTTCTGGAGAAATAAAAGAACTAAAATCTAACCAAGTTGAAATAAAAAAAGCTATTAATGAGGTGCAATAAAAAATGGAGGCTCTTACTGCTAGGGTAAATGAGGTGGAAGAGAGAATTAGTGATATAGAAGACCAAATGACAGAGAATAAAGAAGCTGAGCAAAAGAGAGACAAACAGCTACTGGACCACGAGGGGAGAATTCAAGAGATAAGTGATACCATAACACAAAACAATATTAGAATAATTGGGATCCTAGAAGAAGGGGGCAGGAGGTATATTAGAGAAAATTATAGTAGACAATTTCCCTAAGTTGGTGAAGGGAATAAGCATCAAAATCCAGGAGGCACAGAGAATCCCCCTCAAAATCAATAAAAATAAGTCCATACCCCATCATCTAATAGTAAAACTTACAAGTCTTAGTGACAAAGGGAAAATCCTGAAAGCAGCTCAGGACAAGAGTGGGTGGGGGGGTATAGGGATAGGATGGTTGGGTTATGGACATTGGGGAAGGTATGTGCTATGGTGAGTGCTGTGAAATGTGTAAGCCTGATGATTCACAGACCTGTAGCCCGGGGAAAATAATAATTACATGTTAATAAAAATAATTTTAAAAGATAAAGCCATAACAATAAAATTTACTCCCAAAAATTAAAAAAAAGAAACTGATTCAAATATCTAGAGATTCGTTAACACAATTTGAATTGAAATAATGTTGTCATGCCCTTCAACATTATTTCCAAGGTCTAATTCTGTGGCCTGTATCCTGAAGACAGATAGCTACAAGACACAGAGGGGCAGGGACAGCACCTGTGTGTAATGTAGAATCATAGGAGCATAAAAAATAAGCATCCTTTTTTTTTTTTTTTTTGAGAAATAATACAAGGAATACCCATTCATGTGGAGATATCGGTCGTTACAAAGAAGTGAATAGTTACACTTCTGATCAAAGCAAAATACTTCTAGCAGTTTAGTGACTACCCTTTCAGACTTTTTGTAAAGTGTTTTAAATACATCTCTGCGAGGCTCCTCTTTTTGCACTCAAAATGCCACAGATGCCACACACAGACTCACATAACACCCACTTACACTTCTGACATGGCTTCCTGTACTCGAGAGACTAGAAAGCTGAGCATTTCCAAAACTCACTTGTGGCTTGGGTTCCACATGGAAACAAACTTTCAACAAGCCCTAATGGTAGATACACACCCTGAGGAGACATATATGGTAGGCAAGTAGGAACATGAGGTCAGGGACAGCATGTCTTCCAGTAGCTGAAGCAGAAAGCCTGCTCTCAGACTCTGGCAGAATAGATATTGACAGGCAGGACTGGGCAGCAAAGGGGTCTCATTAAAACTCCACCAGGCTGGGCTCAGGCACTGCGTTACTTGCTTTCATGTTTCTCTTAGAAATTCTGTCATCTGCAATTATCTGTCATGCATGACTATAGTATCACATCATTGCTGCTAGTAGAATCAGAATTCCAGAGTTTAAGGGTCTGTAGTGATCAGCTAGACTTAGAGGAAAATTACACTCAAAAAAGTTAAATAGCTCACCCATTTCCTCAGATGGTTAGAGGTGGAGAAGACCACATGTGTTGTTCCCACTCCATGTAAAGAATTTATTCCATCCTTGTGCCCCCAAAAGGTAATGGGACAAAAATGGCTGTGCCCAAATTAAACTTTGGTGTTTCCACACTAACATGCTCATCCAACATGTGGCAGGCTTAGCTTAAAGAAGATAGAGTGTGATGCCTTTTTCATGTGCTTCCTTCTTCTTTTCACCCACCTCCATTTCTACCTCACCCAGCCCCAGCCCCTGTCCCACCCCCAGGCTTGCTCACCTGGCTGAGACCAACCAGGCTTATTTGTGGTACAACTTCTTGTCAGAGCCTTCACACCAGCCAGCTATGGTGTACAGCGGGCCCGTACACTGCAAAGGCTCCTGTTCGGTTTGCCTGAATGAAGACTTGCGCCCAAGGAACTCACAGTTCTTAGTGCTACCAGGCAAAATTACTGTTTTGCTCTTCTTGTATGAGAGGAAAGAATCGTTGGTGAAAAGCCCCATTTGATAATGGAATAGAGTGGGAGGTTTGGATCCAGACTGGATTTGAGTCCGAGCTCTGCCACTTCCTATGTGGCTGTTGGATAAGTTATTCACTTTCCACGAGTCTCACTTTACTCATCTGTAAAATGGAAAGAAAGATACTGATCTTAAAAGGCTGTTGTTTGGACCAGAAGAAATATGCCTATAACGTTTGACGTGCAAGGTTTCATTCAGCAAATGGTTATTGTTCAGCAAATGGCTGTTGTTATTGGGGTTGCTGGGTATGCTGTTGGCTTGAAGAACAGCCTATGGTGTGTACTTTGGTTCTTCCCCAGTCAGGGTTTTACAGCTGAATTTGGACGGGACACGAGGATCACTCCAGGGCAGCCCAGTGCCTTTTCACAGAGGACTCAGACATTTTTGCAAGTCCATGTAAACATATATAGTCGAGCTCATACCCAGCCCTTAACAGGCCAGGGGAGTTTGGTTCCTCTTCAGCAGGTCAAGTCTTCTGTTGAAGGGAACACAGGGACAAATAAATAAAAAACTTGAGTCTTTGGGCACCTGGGTGTCTCAGTGCCTCTGCCTTCGGCTCAGGTCATGATTTCAGGGTCCTGGGATCGAGTCCTGCATCGGGCTCTCTGCTCAGCCGGGAGCCTGTTTTCCCCTCTCTCTCTGCCTGCCTCTCTGCCTACTTGTGATCTCTGTCTGTCAAATAAATCTTGAAAAAAAACAACACAACTACAGTCTTCTAACACATGGCATTATTTAAGAATGAGGAATGGGAATTGAGTATTCCCACAATCCTTTCTGGAACGGGGTAGGTCAATAATGTTTTAAAGTGAAATCTAAATCAGCTTTCCTCATGAACATATAAATACAGAATTTATAGGAGCTGTTTTAAAAGTATTAGCCTTTTGTCTGTAGCTCAACACTTTCCTTATGAGGTGCGAGATGCAGAAACATGACAATTTTTATTTTCTTTTAGAAAAGAAGTTTCATTTTACAAATGACTTTCAATCCCATATGTGACCATTACAGAAAAATCCTGGTGGCATAAGTCGTAAGTAATCAAGTGCCTGTCAATTAGAACAATGGTGCACTGTTTCCAAAATGCTGTTAACCTTCTTTAAATCACTTCCCCCAAAACGATTATATATGCATATATAATATGTATATACATATCTATGTGCATATATGTGTATATATGTGTGTGTGTATATACAAAGGATGTTTTAAGTGGAAATTTCTCTGAGATTTTCCTTGGTGTTTTGTTCAGTGATCAAAGTGCATATGGAAAACTTATTTAACCACGTTTGAAATAAGCTATACACCCAAATGTTAATTTTTAAATCCCAAAAAGTCCAATTTACTTAGGCTTTTTCTGAATGGGGGAAAACCCCAAAATTCTTCAATAAGCCCTATTGCAAATTCTAAAAAATTTTTCCTTAAAATTTTTAAATAAATAAACACAAGTGGATAAAATACATTTATTTTTATGTAACCTGTAGTAAAAAAATCCTGTTAAAAGTTAGAGTATTTAAAATAAGTTTCGTAGTGATCATCACTAGGAAAAATATTTTAAGACAGAAGTTAACATTTGTGGGAAACTTCAGAAATGTGGCCTTTCTTAGAAAATTCCATTCTGTGCATGTATACACAATCATATACTTATTAGTGTTGTCCTATAATCAAGGTCAAGTAGAGGAAAAACTGCAAACCGGTAATTGATTTGGCAGTTGGACTTTCTATGACCACAGTGAGAGGCCCAGGGTCTCTCACAAGAGTGCGGTGTCAGTCAGGCATTTCAAGGCTTACCAAGATTACTGAATCTCCTCCCAAGCTCACTCGTGTTTTTGTTGGCAGAAGGCTTCAACCCTCTGGCGCTGTTGCCTGGAGACCTCTGTTCTTTACCATGTAGGCCCTTCAAGGCCACTTGAGTGTCCTCCTGACAGGGCAACTGGTTTCCCCAGAATTAGTGATGAGGGAGAGAGACAGAGACAGAGATGGAAGGGAGTGAGAGGGATGAAACAGAAGGAAGTCACAATGCCCTTTTTTACTTAGTCTTAGAATCATCCACTTTATTCTATCTTCTAGAAGCAATACACTAAATCCAGCACATGCTCCAGGGGAAGGGAATGAAATTCCACCTGATGAAGAGAGACGTATCAAAGAATTTGTGGGCATAGTTTAATCATTTGGAAGTCCTGACTGCAGGTAACAGAAAATCTATCTCCAAATGGAATAAACAACAGTGGGAATTCATTTGCTCCCAAGATGAAAAAATCCTGCAGGTAGGCAAATTTCATGAGCACTTTGTTCAGAGCTCAGCTCCATTTCTCTGTCCTCTCTGTGTTGAATCATTCTCAGGTGGGCTTCTTCCCAGCAAAAATGATTGCAGCAACTCTGGACTTCATCTCGGCACATAGAACCTTCTAGAACAGGTAGGCATGGTTCTGTGTCAGCACCCCCCAAAGTTCAGAGATTTACTCTGATAGGATAGGTTCAGGTCACACATGACCCCTACTCCCAGCCAAACCAGGGTTGGAAGGCCTTGACTGGCTCTAGTAGTCCATCCCCGAACCAGGGCTTATGGAGGCAAATCCCTGAAACCACACAGATGCCAAACAGAGACCCAGGTCTCTGGGAAAGAGGAACAGATGCTGGAGAGGCCACCTCCAATACCTACTACAAAAGTCATGGAAGTTTTGCCAGCTTTTTAATCTTAAAAAGATTAAAAACTTACTCAGCTGTTTTTTTTTTTTTTTAAAGATTTTATTTATTTATTTGACAGACAGAGATCACAAGTAGGCAGAGAGGCAGGCAGAGAGAGAGAGAGAGGAGGAAGCAGGCTCCCTGCCAAGCGGAGAGCTCGACTCGGGGCTCGATCCCAGGACCCTGAGATCATGACCTGAGCTGAAGGCAGAGGCTTAACCCACTGAGCCACCAAGGCGCCCCTACTCAGCTGTTTTGTAATGTGAAAACAAAGGAAGCTCTAGAGACTGGGGTATTGAAGAGCAAGAGAAGTAACTAAAAATGCGGAACAATTGGATCAAACGCACCCTCGGAGTGGAGGGGTTGGAGAACCACCTCTTCCTTCGACATCATCGGGGACAGCCAAGCATAAACATGAGAGAAAACACAGCTGTTTAGAAGAGGTAGGCTGAGCAAGTGGGCTGTGGCTGGGAATGAGAATGAAGGAGGGGAGGTCACCAACTGAATATAAGGGAGAGAAGTGAAATAAGGCATTCATGAGGTTGAGAGAAGATGGATGGAACAGACTGTCTTGGAGATTAAAGTTAACCGTACTTGTCCAGCTAGGAAGACTCCACTGTAATAAGAAAGCATAAGCTTAGCTAGAAAAGCTAGAGAGCTCTGAGAGAAAAGAGAACATCAATAATCCTGTAACAGAAGTGATAGCACTGAAGGAAATCATTCCATTTTTTTGTTTGTTTTTTTGAGAGAGAGCATGAGTGGGGAGGAGCAGCCCAGGGAGAGGCAGAGAGAGAATCTTGCTTGACTCTTGACATGGAGCTTGATCTCAAGACTCTGAGATCATGACCTGAGCTGAAATCAAGAGTTGGACGCTTAACCAACTGAGCAATGCAGGCATCCCGGAAACAATATTCTTTGGAGAAAGAAGGGTAAGAAATAATCCAAGTTATAATTAAGCGTGTTTCAAATAAGTTTCAAAAAAAAAACTATGACAAATATTAAGAATAGGATTTAAGCATATGTAACTTATATGATTCTTTTCTCTGCCAGAAAATGCATCATAGAGTATTAGGGTTGAGTATGAGTAATTTTTAATTCCTACCACTGCTGCTAAATCTTGGCTAAAAAATAAGATGGAACAGCTGTTTCTTTTTTATTATTATTATTATTATTATTATCATTATCATTAAACATGTAGATTAGCAAAGTGAGAATTTTTTTTTTAAGATTTGATTTATTCCTTTGACAGAAAGAGACCAGCAAGAGAGGGAACACAAGCAGGGGAAGTGGGAGAGGGAGAAGCAGGTTTCCTGCTGAGCAGGGAGCCCAATGTGGGGCTCCATCCCAGGACCCCAGGATCATGACCCGAGCGGAAGGCAGACGCTTAACGACTGAGCCACCCAGGCGCCCTGCAAAGTGAGAATTTATATTTTCCTTTATTTCACATATACTAAAAAAAAAATTCCTCTTCACCATAGCCTCGCTGGCTTCTGGGAAGGAATCCTTGCTCTAAAATAAAACAAAGAGGCCCTATGTTTATATTCACACTCATCTGGTTCAGAGTTTTGTTAAGAAAAAGTAACATGAAATAAAAATAATAAAAATATTTGAAAAATCTGAACTTGAGCACAAGGTCATGAAGAAAAGCAACCTTGGTTCAACTTGCCTTAGGACAGTGACCTTGATGAAGAACTTTCATATGAAATTGCTTAATAGGTTCCAGAGAATGAAGGAGCTGTTACAAGTATAATGTGCATTTCTTGGGAAAAAGAAACCTCCTGCTGGACACATTTAACCTTCAATTTCGCCTCTCATAAGATGGAAGGGGTCAAACAGACTAGGACCATATGGAAATCAGAAGGGCTTGTTCTTCTCCCACTAGCTCTTCCCCAGGCACACAATTTACTTTCTACTGGAAGGCTCTTAATTATTTTAGAAAAACACTTAATACCTTCTTACTACAGAACATTTCAGTAGACAGCATAAGATGAATGCTCAGCAAAACACAGTTTCTATTTCTTTCTCAAGGCAGAAAAGGACATCAAGATAGCTTTGCTTAACATTACAGCCATCATCTATTGAGAATTTACAATGAGCCAGGTGCTCTGCTTGGTATTTTACATACATAATCTGATTTAATCCTCCTAACAATCCTACGAGTTCTGTAGTATTATCATCATCTTATGGATAAATAAAAAGGTGTGAAGAAGTCAAGTATTAGGCCAAGCTTCCAGAGCTACTAGGAAGCAGGGTTGTATCTTAAAACCATATCAGTTTGGGGGCACCTGGGTGGCTCAGTGGGTTAAAGCCTCTGCCTTCGGTTCAGGTCATGATCCCAGGGTCCTGGGATCGAGTCCCGCATCTGGTTCTCTGCTCAGCGGGGAGCCTGCTTGCCTTCCTCTCTCTCTACCTGCCTCTCTGCCTACTTGCGATCTCTGTCTGTCAAATAAATAAATAAAAATCTTAAAAAAAAAAAAAAACATATCAGTTTGTTTCCAAAGCTCATACTCTTACTCTTTGCACCATTCTCTCTAATCATCTGAAATAGTTTCTTAATATTTACAAGGAAAAGGGTCAACACTTTAAAAAAATATTTAAAGGGAAATAAAATCCTTATTAAAATGTTGATAATTAAATACAAATACAGATTTATTCAAAATCAAATGCACGTTATCCCCAGACTCACTGTAAAATACACTGAGAAGGGCGCCTGGGTGGCTCAGTGGGCTAAAGCCTCTGCCTTCAGCTCGGGTCATGATCCCAGGATCCTGGGATCGAGCCCCACATCGGGCTCTTTGCTCTGCATGGGGCCTGCTTCCTCCTTTCTCTCTGCCTGCCTCTCTGCCTACTTGTGATCTCTGTCTGTCAAATAAATAAATAAAATCTTTAAAAAATAAAAAATAAAAAAAAATACACTGAGAAATACATACAGGAACAGAAAGCAGAAATACTTTTAGGTTAGAAGTAAGCCTAATTTCAAATAATAGAATGAGGCTGTGAAATTTAGGGACAACATGAGCCTCAGAAAGCAAACAGATGAGGTCCCAGAAACATCAAGAAGAACCCAAGGGTAGGGGAGAATGGACAACAGTTTCCTCAAAATCAGCACAGCAGTGAAGTTCACAGAGTTTCATTCAGTAGAAATGCTACAGAAACCCATGCAAGAAAAAATAAGTATCCTAAGCAACAGAACTACAGTGAATCTAGAATCTGAGGACAGAACCATCCTGTCAGCCTCAGGAGTCATGTCACTTTTACATTAACTGATATCATGAAAATATGGATTGCCCATATTTAGAAAAGCTCACAGCAGGCGAGAGTACTTCCAGACTCCTGCCACAGTATCAGAAGTCGGTCACCACGATGTGTTTCTGCATGGTATTTGGTGGACAGAGACTATACAGGGGTTATTGGAGTGAGTTTATGCTGGATTAGCCCCAGCACAATACCGGAAGCCAATTCTGCAAGTGGTCATGCAGATGTGAACCTGCGCAGTGGTTCTCAACCAATGTCCTCTGCCGGCAAGGGCATGTGGCAAAGTCAAATTTTGGTTTTGATGATTACACAGTGGAAGGAGGGGCCATAATGGCATCTGGTGTGTGGAAGCATCCTAGGATCCACAGAACAGGCCCCCACAACAAAGAATTACCCAGCCCCAAACGTCATGTGTCCAGGTTGAGAAGCTCTGGACCAGAGAGCAAGCTATCGGATTTGTGGATGGAGGAAGAGTTTCAGTAACAGCCTTTTTTCAGCTCCCCTTTCTCCCATGTACCAATTCTTAGGGATCGTGGCTTCTGGCACAGAGGTCATCAGTAGGCCTAGAATGTGAACCGGATAGAGCCAGTATTGTTTATTTTTTTCCCATCTAAAACCATAAATCACCCTGCAGCTCAGATATGAGGTCCCCTGCACTGTCACTGGCATCCTTGGACCCTTAGGTGCCCTGGTTTCTGGCTGGGTTTCGGTTTCTTCCCCCCAGCAGCCTGTGCAGCCATACCCTCAAAACACTTGGGGAATGAGGCGTTTTGGTAACGTCATTTATTTAGTCTAGATATTTTGCTCTTTAAGAACAGGAAGGTTGTGGATTCCCAGAAGCTGGAAATGGGAGCCGAGAATATTTTTCCACTGGGGAAGTCAATCACGTTGAGTGTACATATAAGGATAAGGCAAGGGAGAAGGTGGCGGAAAGTCCTGATCTGGCCTTTTCTCTACTTGTGGGAGCCTCCTCGCCTTGGGCTGTTCCCTCCTGAGGGAGAAGCGGCGCCCGCGGCGGGAAGGGTACGTTTCAGGGCGGCGGGGGGTCTTCCCCGACGGGACAGTCTCACGGTGTCTCTGTAGGTTAAGGCAGCCTCCTTTCCCAACTGCTAATCGCTTCTGGAAAATGCCCGGTCCCGTAGGGAGGGAGAGGGTATAGGGCCGGCGGGAGGGTCGCGGGACGTGGGAAGATGCCAAGCCGGCGGGAAACGACAGGAAGAGGCGGGATTCTGCCCTTTGTCTCCTGGTCTCCAGCCCGAAGCTAAGCCGCGAGCAGCCCCCGCGTTAGACGCCCCCAGCCCTCCTGAGCCGGTCCAGGAATCCGCCGGGAGGGGCGGGGCGGGGCGGGACCCACAAGCCACGCCCACCAGGGAGTCTTTAAAAGGTGCGGGCGCTGTCTTCGCGGCGGTTCCCGACTGCCCGCGCGCTCTCTCGGTCCGGGTTTGCGGTCTCCGCTGGCGGTGCGTGGTCTGCCTCCGACTCGAGTGAGTAGTGGCGGTGGGGGCGCCTCCACTTACCCGGGAGGAGGGAGGTTACACAGTCTCCCGGGGTCCTCGGGACGTCCTGCCGGCGGTCCCCCATCTCCTCTGACATCCCCCTCCGGGGCTCCCCTTGTCCCCCCTCCGCCAGTCTCTTCACCCCTGCGGCCGGGTTTCCCCCCAGAACCCTTCCGCACACCTGCCCCACTCCCCGCAGCCGCCCCCGCCCTGTCCTCGGATCCCGGGCCCTTAGGGCAGATAAATAATAGTGCGTGACCTTCCTACGGGTTGCTCCAGACCGGTTTCTCTGGGAGCGAGGCGGGACGGAGAGTTTCGCGTTGCTGCTAATCCGCCTTTAGTAGCTTTGGGCAGTCTCCTCCAGCAGCCGGTTCTCTACCACGAAGGGGAGGGCGGGAACCGAGTCTCGGGGTCTCCTCTGCCCGAAGTGTGCTGCGCAGACGGCGATCTTACCAGGGGCCGGTTGGGAGTCCTGGGAATGAGGTGGGGACTTCCACAGACCGCGAGTCCAGAAGCCGCCCTCTGCTTCTGGCATCCCCATTGTTTGGTGGTCTCTGCCCACCAAGCACTGAAATTTAAATGTTGAAGAACAGCAGTGAAACATCAGGTCGATCACTCCCAGCTTTTTCCGGAACTTTCTACAATTCAGGTACAAACAGGAAAGCCATATTGCTTGGTTGTGAAATTCAGCAACAGGTCCTGAAAGTCACATCCTGAGTTCCAAAGCTCCACGTAGGCAGCCCCTTGGGGGAGGGGGTATCTAAACCGGGAGACACTCAGCCTTCCTCCCCCTTCCCCAAGCCGGGACGTTTGTTGAAGGATATTTGTTTAAGTAGTTACCCAAAATGTTTAACCTGGTTTATTTGCACGCAGCAGACAAGCACATTTTCACTTTATATGTGCTTTCAATATAGAAAATCTTTTAATTTGGGGTAGTAGTTTTTTTAAACTCAGGCAGTAAAATTGGTCTCTTTAGTCATTTCCTAATTAACCTGTTTTAAAGCTCTACTTATGAAATACCAAGAATTCAAATGACAACCACAAATTTGGCTATAATTTGACTCAGATTTTTCAGGAAAGAGATGGGCTATGGATTCCTGAAATGAATCACGTAATTTCAAAACTGCATACCAAACCATAACTGATTTTATGAAGTCCACCCTGGTCTTCCCTCACTATCTCTTGTCATTGTTCTCTCAGGTTGACTGCTGCTGGTACTTGATCAATATTTCTCAGTGTTTTTTCTACTCTGGATTCTAGTTTTCTTTACGCCTTTAGAGTGAAAATAGGAGAGGCAGGATCTGCATCTCATCAGTCTCTGAGAGTCATAGTACTTGCCTGGGTGCCTTAAACACAGCCCGACCAGAGCCAGTATTGGTTAATTGAATGAAGAAAGGAAGGAGTTAAGACTGCAGTTGTGGGGGACAGATAGTTCATTGGACTCAGGCAATAGATAACATTAGCAGATTTAATCTAAGGTTTTAATCATAAATTTTTTTTTTAAGATTTTATTCATCCATTTGACAGAGAGAGATCACAAGTAGGCAGAGAGGCAAGCAGAGAGAGAGGAAGGTAAGCAGGCTCCCCGCTGAGCAGAGAGCCGGATTCGGGGCTCTATCCCAGGACCCCGGGATCATGACCCGAGCCGAAGGCAGAGGCTTTAACACACTGAGCCACCCAGGCGCCCCTTAATCATAAATTTTTAATGAATTCCTCCAAATGTATTCAAATAGATTGATACAAATACTGATATGCTGAATACTGTGATGAAAGCAATATTCCTTAAAGGTCTGATGAAATTGCCAAATAACTTGGATTTGTGGGAAACTGTATTTTATACTAAAACAGCAATAATGTTGGCATAGCATAGAGGGAACGGAAATAAATGAATGAGTGGTAGAAACTTAGCTTCAGCCTCAACATTGCCACTAAATGGTCATGGAGATGTGGGCCTTTAAGTTTTCTTCTCTGCCAAGGATAAGGTAAATCAAATGAGCTGGGAGAGCAAGCCTCCTAGCGGGGGGAAGGGTCATGGCCTGGTGAAAAGGGCAGGACTGACCTGTCCCCCAAGTTTCTTGCAGCACCAGCTCCCATTGGTTTGATGACCTTGGGCAAGTAACTTTAATCTCTTACCTGTTACTTCCATCTTATGAAATAGATGTAATAGCATACACACAAGGGTTGTCCTAAGGAACATTGATTTTGATCCTTGAATAAAGCCCAGCTCAGCCAGGGAAGGATTCCTTGTCATTAGACCCTCTTGTGAACTTTGTTGAATATATGGGGAAGTGGCTCTCAGTGAAAGCCAACTGAACAGTATCTACTGGTCTTGCCTGGAAGGGATACTCACAGATTCCCTCCAGGCACTGTGTCCTGTCCTGGGCTGATATTTGCATGGCATCCCTGGGGTTCTGCTGGGTGGGGATCTCTAGACTCCCTTGGGGCCTTGATTACCCAGAATGGTGATTGTTAACTGTTTTTGTGTGGTGAACCCTTCTGGCCATTTGGTGAAACATCTGAACCCTCTTCCAGAATGTTTTTAAGTGTATAAAATAAAGTCCATGGTACCAAGTTCACCAGTCCCCAGTATTTCAAGGAAACTGTGGTCCCACTTGAAGAACCCTGAGTTGGAGTTTTCTCAGACTAGATTGTGGAGGAAACTGGCACAAGTTCTGATTATTAAAAATTTTAAGTTTTGGTGTAAGTCAAGGGGCAGAATCAATAGAAGTACCTTGTGAATCATTTGCAGAAGATATCAGTGTCCTTGCTTTTTTGTTTACTATGTTGTTGTGCCAACGGTATTACTAATTGTCCTTCACTAATAAAAAGAGGCTAGATGCCATGTAATAAATACGTTACAGCCACATAGCTTCCCAGCTGCCTAGAGGAAAGGTTACTTGGTGGCTTCACAGTACTTCTGAAAGAGAAAAGTAAAGAGAGACTCGATCCTCACATAATACAAGAAATGCCCAGTTTAAAAGCCAAAACCAGAGAAGTCAGTACTGTGTATTTGTGTTGCCAACAGTGGTTTACTTTTAGCAAAACATCAATGAGACAAACTCTATAGCTTATTTGAATTTTATTGGTATTTTTAAACTGAATTGGTAATTTTGTTTTGGCTTCACAGTTACGAGCCACTTGATGTCTCTATACCTCGGCTTCTCCACCCATAAAATGGGTATAATGATAATGTCTCCCTTTGTCATTATGAAGGTTAAATAAGTTACTAAAGTAAACTACTTCATATAAGTAACATATATAATAAGCTTTATGTAAGTATTTGTAATTATTATTACCTACCACGTGGCAAGCACTATTCTAAATGCTTTCCATGCATTGTTTAATCTCAGAACTGGTTTATGAAATAAGTAAGCATTATCTCCATTTTTAAAATGAGAAAACTATCACATCAAATAACCAGTGTCACATCATTTGGCAAAGAAGCAGTAGTCTTGGCATATAAACCCTGGTCTGACTCACTGTAAAAATCACACAAACATTAAATTATTTGAATAATTAAGTATCTTGCAGTTTGCACAGATTGTAGATTGCTGTGGCAGATGCTGGGGGCTATGGTGACCAAATTTATAGCCTAGTTGCATTCTAATTGCAATATGTGATTTGGCAGGTAGTATCCAAATCTGTGTCAAGGATTTTGCTGTACTCCATGTTGAAGACAAAAGTGGAAACAGGATATAGAATTAGTAATTAATGGTGAGGCTGAGGTGAACACAGGAGAACTTACTGGAAGGAAAGAGGGATTCCTCTGTAGTGAGGATAGACTTTGGGCAGCGGAGAGGAGTGGTAGAGAGCTTTTTTGCTGAGAGTAGCAGTTCAGGTGTGAGACAGGCCCATAGAAGACACTTTCTCACTGGTAGCTGGAGCCATAAAGACTGGTCAGAGAAGAAAGCATTCCTGTGTACAAGCAATTCGGTAACTCAAGGATTGATCATTCTCAGGTGATCTGAGATGGTCTCAACCCTTCCATCAGATTCAGGAGTTTGGGGTACAGCTTGTGGTTCTGGAGTGAGTGGAGCCCAGATTGGTGTGTTTGGAGGACAGTGACCTCAGCAGGTCACCTAACACCTGAACTTCTGTAGCCAGATTCAGGCCCCACAGTGCTGCTGAAGGCAAAGGAAGCCGGCATTTGTGGAATACAGGCTCTCTGCCAGGTACTTCACAAACGTTATCTTGTTAAATCCTCCAACCACGCAATGAGAGAGAGTTGTCATCGGTTTCCAAGGTTCCAAGGTATAGTGGAGGAAGCTGAGATTAAGGAATTTGGCCAAGATAACAGAACTGCTGACTGAGTTTCAACCTTATATCTAAGTTCCACACTCTTTCTCTTACACCAGGAAGGTCTTAAAAAGCTGGTACGTGCACCGCAGTTCCCACAGCAGACATGTGTAATCACAGCCATCTTCAATGCAGAATCTTAACGGAACTTCAGAGTCTTTTCAAACACAGTTCCGGGAGCCCACTATCAGTAAATCTACAAAATGAAATGGTTTCTGCCATCCCTATACAAGTAGACCATGCAGATGTTCCGAATCCCTTTCTCTGTACCTCTGTGTCACAGGTTCTGTGGTAGTGCCATTATTTGTTTCCATCGTTCTACCACCAAAGCAGAACTCCCCGAGGAACAGGCCCCCTTCCTTATAACCAACCATTCCAGCCTCAGTTTTAACCCAGGATATGAAATGCTGGATGAATACACTCAGTGAAATCTTCTTATGGGAAAGCATTGTACATTGTTTATTAGCTGCCCCTACCTTATAAGAATTACTTGTGATACAGAAAAGAAGTTAGGATTTAGCTGGATGAGGGAGGACAGAAAGTCAGTTCACCTGATGGGGAGGGCTGAGGGGTATCATGAGGGAGTGGCTGTAGGAGATGAGCGGGAGATAAGGATTGATAACAAAACATTTTACCTTGAGTATACTGAGTGTATCATCATACACTGAGTGCCTCCTATAAGCATGTTCTCATCTCATTGTCATAATAATTCTATAGGAAAGGCACATTATTCTCATCTTACATATGAAGGAAATGAGACTTTGTTGACTCCCAACATCCATGCTCTTAATTCACCCTTAGGCTGAGTTATCATGAAGATGTGGCTTTGGTAGGAGCTGGATGGAACATGAAGCTGATCACTGAGACGTGAAGTCTATCCTTAGTTCAGTGGTACTCACTTAGATAAGGGAAGTAGACGAACCAGATAGTTCGGTTAAGTAGAAGGAAACATTTTTAGAATGGGCATTGAGTAAAGCTTAATTTCCAATTAACTACCACTCTCAAACTCTGTTAGAAACCATTGTAATTCGGAACAATGCAATTAACTTACATATTCTTTCACTAGTGATCCCTCTGGGTGTTGTCTCAAGATGAAACTGGTTTATAGCAAATCTCCCTTTCGAGAAATTGGATTCTAGCCAGATTCTAGGGTAATAACAAAACCCTGTATGTAGTAATAAAATGCCAGAGCTTCTGGAAGTATTTAGAATCCGGGTTTATAGACGAATTCACTCCAAACCTCTAATATTAGAGCAGAAACACTTATACTGCAAGTGGCAACATGTAGACTCTAGACTGGCGGATTCAAGACAGATTCTAAAATAAGATGCTAAATGCAGAACAGGTGGTGTGAGAATGATGCATGTGGCCATTGTGTGGCTCCTGTTGGTTATCTAGAGGATGAGGTAACTTTACCACAAGGTGACTCAGATTTGGACGATAGTAATTTTCTCCTAGGGGTAAGTCTTATGAAATTTTGGGTGGTGCCTTTGCCTGGGGAGAAGCAGCAAAGAGCAATTGCATACAGGTGTTCAGATGTAAACCAAGCTTTTTAATCTAACACAGTGGATAAATCCTAGTGTTAGAACTCTTTCAGACACTGAAAAACAGAGAACAGACGGAGAAACAGAGAATACGCCTGTGTTTGGCCTCTTTCGCGCACTATGTGTAAAGTGAGATTTCATTTCTCTTCTCACCATTCTGAAAATTAAGGCATAGGATCAGGGAAAGGCATGCAGCCCAGATTGCTCAGAGCAAATCCAGTTTGCTGTGATTAACGTCAGCTGTTGTGGAGTAGTGCAGCCAAAGGCTTGTAGGAACCACGAAGCTTTAGAATTCTTTTCTATGCATAGCCATGCCAAGAGTGACAGAAATGGAAGATCTTCCTGCCAAATTCAGGAAAAGTTCATTGAGGTTCGTCCTCAAAGTGTAAATTTGAACTTCATTTCTTAGGCCCCACAAGTGGAACTATTATTGTATTTGCAGTATATTTTAATGTCCCCAAAAAAGGTATAGGAGTGACTAATCACCTAAGTTTTTTCTTTACCCTGTTTGTGGCTCTGAGCTATGCCCTTCTATAATGGCTTTCTGTACTGGAGTGCTTGTAGCAGGATGGACCTACCACCATTTTCAAGCTCACAGTTACTTGATGTCTGCCAAAACATTTGTTCACCTTCTTTTTTTTTTTTTTGTCAGAGAGAGAGAGCAAGAACAAGCACAGGCAGACAGAGAGGCAGGCAGAGGTAGAGGGAGAAGCAGGCTCCCTGCCGAGCAAGGAGCCCGATGTGGGACTCGATCCCAGGACGCTGGGATTATGACCTGAGCCGAAGGCAGCCACTTAACCAACTGAGCCACCCATGTGTGCTCACCTTCTTTTATCTTCACAATATCTCTGCTGGGTAGAGAGAACTACCTTTCCCTGTTTTACAGATAAGAAAACTAAGCCCAAGGTTGCACAGCCATCTTAACAGTGATATTAACCCCTATCTACCCAAACCAACCAACCAACCAACCTCCCTTCCTCCCTCCCTCCCTTTTTTCCATTCTGAAATATTTCTGATACAAAAAATAGAGGATACTGTAAGGAACACCCAGCTACTCAGTATCCAGCATAAAAAATAAAGCATAACTCTAGCTGAAGCTTTTTGAGGACGCTCTATTTGCTTAGACCACAGAGAGGGTTATGCAGAAATCCTTAGGAAAGTCCTGAAATTTGGATGGAACTTTTAAAATGTTAATGACTTGGAAATTTTACTTAGAATCCAAAAATGTGACAAAGAGAAGACAACCAGTGCTACCTTTGTCTTGACCAGCATAAGATTAGACTGGGAAATGTACAGACAGGTTGAAAAAGGAGGAATTCTTTAAAACTACAGACGTTATTTTGACATGGCCACCTGTTCTGGGAGATGGAAGACAGAGATGTGGTCCCCACCGAGGAGGGGAAAAGGCTTTTAACATAGAAAGCTGAATGTTGTAGCACTTTGATGGGTATTTCCTGAAAAGTGACTCATTTGGCTGGTGTGGCATGGGCAGTAGAAATCAGACTTGACTTATAAGAAATGAATTGAAGTAACTGTGAATTAAAGGAAAGATCTTCCCTTTTTAAAAATCCAAACTGCAATTTGATAGAGAATAACATAAAGTGATTAGTTGGTTTTTGAAAAGTGTGCTTTTAAATGCTATTCAAAGGGGCGCCTCGGTGGCTCAGTGGGTTAAGCCTCTGCCTTCCGCTCAGGTCATGATCCCAGGGTCCTGGGATCAAGCCCCGCATCAGGCTCTCCACTCAGCAGGGAGCCTGCTTCCTCCTCTCTCTGCCTGCTTCTCTGCCTACTTGTGATCTCTGTCAAATGAACAAATAAAAAAAATCTTAAAAAAAAATTAATAAATGCTATTCAAAGGTAACCCGAGAGAGCGTTAGTCTTTTTTTTTTTTTTTTTTTTTGAGAGCATTAGTCTTGATGGAAATCTGGTTCCTTCCTGGTGACAGCACCGAAGTAAATAGGTGTGAAAATGTAAAATACACATTGATATTAAATAGTATACTTTCTGATATGAGAAATGCCTTGACAGTCACAAAATATTTCAAAAACCAGCTGGGCTGTTGATGCTTGGGATCCAATTTTAAGGAACTGTAAGGTCATTATCTGGGGGCCTGGATTTGGTTTTAGGTTTCCTCTGGAATCACGAGGGTACTTCCAGCAGACGTCTGTGGCCTCTATGAGCATTCCAGGACTCTGGTAACTGTGGAGCCATGGGGCAAAGTCAGTGTTCTAATTGCACTCCAGACTCAAGCCAGGGGAAGGCCGTGGGAGTCAGGGCTTTGTGGCTGAGACAGTCAGGCTCAAATTTCACTGTGGAGTTAAACAATGGAGCACCTCTCTCCAGGGAAGGGAATAACTGATTTATGCAACTACTAAAGGAAAGCTTGCAGATTTATTCCATTGTTTCTAGCTGTTGATCCTCTGTGGATGCCTTCACAGTAGCCGGTGACATTGGTGGACCCTTGCAGTTACCTGTGGCCTATCTGAAAAAGCAAGTGGGCTTTTGCAAGCTGAGAGCAGCAGTTTAGTGATAACTAGTCCTGTCTGTCAAGTCTCTTTGTATGTGTTGGTTTCAAGGAACAGGAGTTCCGTCTCTGAAAGACTCGAAGAGGCAATTTATTGGCTCACATAGTGCCCAGGATAAGACAAGACACAGCCAAAAAGTGCCTAAACCCAGTCTCTCCATCTCTTTTCTTCTGTGCTGCCTTCATTCTTAGGTTCTTTTCTTGCAATGGCGAGACAGCCACTGGCAGCTCCACACCTGTACCCACAAGTCCACCTACCCCAAAGCCGCAGGGTTTAATTCTCACTGAACTCTGTGCCCATTCCCACATCATTCATGTGATGGGGGGGTAGGGGCCACATGACCTAATTGCTGTGACCTAGTCACATGCCCAGCCCTGGAGTTGAGGGCGGAGTCAGTACCCTTTAAGCAGTGTTTCTCAAACTGCCTGGTAGATACCGCTTTGTTTTCATTTCCAAGTACGGGTTGATTCTCTGATTCTCTGCTGTTCAACAAGATGAGTGCAATGATCATGCTTCTATTGTTGGGGCATAAAACTGTCTAAAGGTTCTAAATATTCACCTAAGTTTCATCTTGACTTGGCACCGGGCATGGTGGACCATCGCCAGGAGACCACGTTTTAATAAATACTTCTCTAAAGTGCACGGACCAAGAAAGAGATGGTTGCTTCCCCGGGAGAAAACCTGGGGGAAGGTGTGACCACAAGAGGGTCAAGAGAATACCATATGTTCAGAAATGTGGCAACACAGTGACTGTTTCTGTACAACTTGCTTGTGGAAAGGCCTCATCTCCGTGTTCAGGGAGTCACTGGGTTCTGGATCATTTAAACAGTGTAAGATGGGCAGGAGGATGGGAATTTACCACCTTCCTTTTTAAGAACTGAAGATTCCTCAATGGATTGCGTTGCAGCCCCCCTCTTCCCTTATTTAGCCAGCGACAGCCCAGTTAGGAAGGAGGTCTCTGTTTCTCATCCAGCTGTTTCCTAGAGAGGCATGCATCTCATCCAAGGACACTTCACCACCGAGGGCTGCAAATAACCACCGACAGAAGGGAAGCCTGGAAATGATGGTGTGGAAGAAAGGAATTCTCTCACTGTGGGTTTAGACACCACCCAGGGCAAGGCAGACAAAACACACCACCCTTGAAGGACAACTTTCTGTACCGCAGGGGCAGCCGACTGTGCTGGTTTTTTCCAAGTGGGCATTTTAAACAGCGGCCAGGTGGCTGGTTTATTGAGGAGGGAGATTAGGGCACACTAGCCCCACAGGCCTAGCCAGATAGCAGGATTCAGACCTGGTGCTCTCCCACAAACGCACGGTGCTTAGATGCACTCGGCACACGGTTCCCTTCCCCGGGGAGGGAACTCGGTAGCGTGTTCTGCATGGACTGACAGGCCTGTCAAAGAGGGGCAAACAGCCTCTGGCTGGGCTGGGGACCTGAGGGTTAGTGAAGCAGAGAAACCCAAGTCCTAGCCATCTGGAGGGCTATCTGTTGTGGTTACAGCAAGGCTCCACCCGTACTGTTGTAAAGTCACAGACCCGGTTGTCGATGCTGTACTTCCGCATAACTCCAGAAGACAAATAGAGAACTCGTTCTTGCAGAGCGACTCAGTACGGTCTTCCTCTCTCCAGTGTCGCAGCTTGTGTTTGGTGTATGTTAAGAATCTGGTGGTGGTACAGGAATTAGATGGGTGACGAGAACCTCTCCCCAAGTGTGTGTTCTTCCGCGGAGTCTTTAGAACCCATCACTAAGAAGAGGGCCGTCCCACTCCCACCGTCCTTTAACTCCCGGGATGCTGGTGGCCTTGTCTGGGTTGTGCCCGGTGACCTGTAACGTTCTGATTGCCCCTCCTTTGTCCTGCAGGAAAATGGCTTGTGCCCCACAAGGCGGAGTTTGCTAATGAAAGAGCTGCGGGTAGAGGAGGCGATTTTGGGTGAAGTCGGGCCTCTCAAGATGTGGTTAGAGCGGTTCCCCCCGGGAGCTTGTCAGACATCTCGTAGGGTGTGGGGACATTCTCACGCATCCTTCTTTCCTTCAGGATGCCCGTCTGGGGAGGTGGCAACAAGTGCGGGGCCTGTGGGAGGACCGTGTACCACGCGGAGGAGGTGCAGTGTGACGGAAGAAGCTTCCACCGCTGCTGCTTTCTGTGCAGTAAGTAGTAGCTGCCAGTGCTTGACCTCTGGTGGGACCCACATGTCCTAAAACGCCTCCATTTACTATTTAAGGAGAGACATTGTGGTGATGTTAACAAAGATTATCTTAGAAGCGTCAGTGGGTTTTGCTCTGTCCTGGACAGCATGAGGGCTCAGCATGGTGGCAAGGATGGCTGGGGTGACCTGCCACACGTGGCCTTGCTGTGTCCCCACCGCTCTTAGCCTCCACTGGGCCCTTACTGTATTTTCCTTGTTCTCCCTGCTGTCTCCCCTGCTCGGCAAGGAACTCAGTGTTGTTTATCGTCTGGTACTGGGCCTGGTTTCTGGCACGTGGTATGGGCTGGGCTCTGATTGCGGAGTGAGCAGGTCGCTCCTCGTCCACCCCAGCTTTCTCCTCCCGGCGGGGCCCCTTCTTTGAAAGCTCCTGGCCAGCTTCTTGGCGGACGATTCATTGAAATCCAGTGTCTAGAAGTGGAACTCCCATCTTCCCTGTTATGAAAACTCAGAGTCATTTCTAGTTATTGACACCCTAATTGAGGGAAAGGAACGTAGGGTATGAAAATCCCGTCAAAGTAAGTTGGGGATTATTACTGTTTCTGGCAGGAAGATTATCAGTGCCTGCTCGAACAGGAAGTAGGGTGGGAAGCACACGCTTGTTCCCTCCGGTCTCCTCGGGGACGGTGAGAGAGACAGGATGAGACACGGGCCCCTCGCCCTGCACGCCCCCTCTCGTGACTGCTAAGCTGTCAGCTGCAAGCAGGAGAGAAGCCAATGCAGAAAGCTTTGTTAGTCATCCTCTTCTGACTCAAAGGACACAGTTTGACGGGGGATTTGTTAATGTGACGAACCCACCCGTACACGCAGACACATCTGTAGTCCTGCTCAGAATTATTGCTAGACACTGCACATAGTAGGTGGGGTTACTTGTCCTTTTCCCTCTAGGCACCAGCGTTCAGCGCGTCGGGACCTTTTTATAGTGTAGCTGTTCTGCGGGCAACTAGACACAGACGACAGAAAGTCGTGGTTACAAAGAATAAAAATATAACCTATATTTACTGTGTACGCCCCCATAATAGATACCACATCTCAGGTCTGGCTTAAGCATTTTTTCTCTTAGAAGTTACTTTTTGTTTTTTTTTTTTATGGAATCTATTTTTCAACAGGTTTGAAACCAAGAGTATGTGAACAAAGAAGAAATACAGATACTTTAGAAACTGTTCTTAGTTTCATCTATGTTAAGCCATGATAGTGTTTCTACCATAACAAAGTCACTATTTACTTAACGTCAGTGTCTTTACTGGCGGTTTTACGACTACTTCCGAGTATGGTCTCTGCTGACTTAAAAGCCTCTTATGGATATAATTCGGAACAGCGTGTAAACCTAGAAGAATTTTACTCTAGAGAAGAGAGATGAGGACAGAAGGAAGGATAAGACAGTAGTTTCTGTGACCTTGCTTTGGTTAATAGATATGTGGTCTTTGAAACCGTTTTGTATTTCTATGTATTCTGTTAAGGGTATTTGTTCTTCAGCAATGTATGGTTTTGGGTGAATGGTGTCTTCCAGCAAATGTATCTCAGTGCCTGAACCTCAACAAGCAAGGTTCCAGAGTAGATGATGTCATTCTGAAAAGACGGCAGTCTGAACAGAAACCTTATAATTTTAACTGCTTTGTGCCAGCCAGTCGCCTCTCCCTGCCGTCTTTCTGTCCTTCCTTTCTCCTTGCATTCCGCCCCCTCCCCACCACTCTTTGAAACAGGAGGGAACCAATCCCCTTGTCCACTAATCTTGGATCTCCAGCTGCCCAGTTGTGCTACCAGCAAGTTCCTTCACAGTTTCCTTTTTTCTTAAGCTTTAGTGAAGTTTTAGAAAGTGAAATAATGTCTGGGTAAAACATGATGACATTTGGCAGTTTTATGAAGTGGGATACGTAGAAATGTCTTGTGGCAAGAAACCCATCAAGAAAGAATGCATTCTCCTTGGGGACAGAAGGGAAATACAAATGCAGACTTCAGACCACTTTATGATTTTCAGACATACTCATCACTGCTGGAGAAGCTGGTGGCGAGATGAAACAGTCATACTTTTTCCCATCTAGACTCGTGATGAAAACAACCATTCTGGATTTAATTCGTTTTTTGTGGGGGGGTGCTCTTTGGGGGAGGAGGGCTGCAGAGCCAACTCCCACAAGGCACTCAGCCATCCTTTTGTTCTTTGTTAGGTTGTGATTTTTGCGATACTAGGAGGAAGAGGTGGGAAAAGACTGTGTGTTGAGGGTTGGGAGGAAAGTGTTGTGTTCCCTTTGTTCATGTAATTATAGCCATCTCTGAAACTTCTCTTCCTCCTGCCAGAGAGGCCAAGCCTGTAGAAAAGTTTGAGGCTTCAGGATGTTAAAAATTCTGATATGTTTCTGAAACAACAGTCCCATCCATGGAGAAAGGGAAATCGTCCTCAGCTGTAGCTGACCCAGTCCAGATGCCATCCCTGGTGTTTGGAAAACCGCCGGAGAAAAGGAATGTGAGAGAGCCTATGCCTTTACCATTTGTAGACCACGTATCAGGGCCACCGTTGTTCTAAGGAAAAAGGCATCTCTGGCATGGTTCTAAAGGTCTAACTTATTCCCCCTCAGTGGTTTGCAGGAAAAATTTAGATAGCACAACAGTGGCAATTCACGATGAGGAGATCTACTGCAAATCCTGCTACGGGAAGAAATATGGGCCCAAAGGCTATGGTTACGGCCAGGGTGCTGGCACGCTCAACATGGACCGCGGTGAGAGGCTGGGCATCAAGCCAGAGAGGTAAGTTAGGACCCTGTTTCTTACCTTCAGAAAGGAGTCATAACAATTGATGTTGCTTGGTGAACAGGAGCCTGGGACAGAATAGATGTTTGGCTTAAAATAAGCACAAAAAATTATTCCAGTTTTCTAGTATAAACAAATTACTGTTCTTTAAGCTTGAAATAGACAGTTTGGGACCTAACAAAATTCTCATTGACTATTCCAGTGATTTCTAGGCTTGATTTTGTGGCTGCCTCCTGTGTGTCAAGGAGTCATGTTCTCAAAAGCACATGGTTTATATTTACTTCCATCTCACAGTATTTCTGGAGACCAGATGTCATGAAATCAAATGAAAACAGAAATGTAGTATCTGAATCACAAGATGCATTTCTCGGGTGCAATTAAGCAGTCAGTGAAAAGTCCTCAGTCACTCCTTCCATGTAAAAATAGTTCACCAAGCAATTATTTTTCTCCTACAAATTCTTAAAAATGGAAATTATTTTTTTGATTGAGAGACTAGTATTAAATTTTAAAAGCTTCTAGTACCAAAATAGCAAGATGTAACTCTGCTCAACTTCACTTAGTATTTCATGTTCAGGCTGCATACTCTTTCATTTGGAATTTCCTCTTACTTCCTCCTCTGTCCCTATAATTCCATCATTTGAACTTTGTATTTTTCACATCCATTTTATACCGAAGAGGGCAAAACTGGGTAATATTCCAATAAGATAGCCTTTTGTTGGACAAGACCATTAATCATGCCCTGGGAG
Organism: Taxidea taxus jeffersonii; assembly: GCA_003697995.1. Classification (NCBI taxonomy): domain Eukaryota; kingdom Metazoa; phylum Chordata; class Mammalia; order Carnivora; family Mustelidae; genus Taxidea; species Taxidea taxus. The sequence continues at coordinate 38,261 of ML109746.1, read as the reverse complement.
CTGGCCACTATGCAGTATTAACATGTTACCGCATATAATCCTCACAACCCAACAAGATAGGGTTTCCTGTCTTACTCAACAAATTTAGACAATGAAAATTAAGTGACTTGCCTATGGTCACATTGCTAGTTAATCATAGAGCCTGGAAATCAACCCAGTGTAACACCCAGTCTTACAATCTTAAACACAGTGTATTATGGTGTGCCTAAAATAATTTGTTTCTATTGTTGCTGAACATTTATGTTCATTTTATATAATCCTTACAGTAACTCTGAGTTTAGATACTTTGTATTTTATTATAGACAGGACAGGAAGGCTCAGGTCCCACAGGTAAGTGACACAGCCAGGATTTGATTCCATGTCCATTTGGCTCCCACATCTATGCACCTTCTACGGCACTGAGGCCTACCTGTCTGTTCTTTGGGTTTTTTCCACACTCAGTTTCAGAGCCATCGTGCCTTGTTGTGCACCAGCTATACAAGGGCTGACTCATTCAACACTGCGTGCCATCACTTGTGGGAGCCCAGCTTACCTTGGTCTTTGTTGAAGTTCATTGTTCCTGTTCTGTTCTTCTCCAGTTTGTTAAAATCTATTCTTGTTTTCTAAGGTTTTATTTCAAATCTTTCAAAACACATACATCTATATCCCTTTACCCAAACGAAACCATATTCATCCATAATCCCAAAAGTCAGTCAGTGTTTGTGGCCATAGTTTTAAAGTCACAAAGACCAGTGGACCCTCCTCTTGACCTCCTGCTTCTCAACATTCTCTAGTAATTGAAGCCCTCTGTGCTGGCCTGTCGATCTGGGCCCTTGTCTCTTCCCCATCTTGGCTGGCCACATACTAGGACCAGATGTAGAGACTTCCTTTTCCAGAAGCCTCTCAGTGACTGAATTCTGGGAGTGCCTGTGGTCTGGAGCAGCCTGTGGGACATGGTAATGATAACGTATGGGGACCATATATCTTCACAGGGATCTCCTGGGGAGACAGCGTTGTGTGGGCAGGAACATTTCATTGAAGCACAACTGCTTTTTTCAGTTCAGACTCACCAATTTACTGTTTCTCTGAGCCTCTGCTTCTTCATTTGTCATGAGTTAAGTTATCCACACCCTGTGATGTCATTAGCGGGGAGAGGGGAGATGATCTCCATTAAGTTCTTACTAACAGAATGTGCTGGAAATTTTTCCAGGGAAATTCCTAACTCCAAATGTTGGATATCACTGTGAATACCTTTTAAAGATCACTCTTAAAAGGAAGTAGATATAGTAGGTTGTAGAGATTTTTTAAAAAAAAGATATGCATATATTAGTGACAATTAGAAATACCAATACTGTGAGTCAGTAATGCACTGGTATTTGCTGCTCAAAATAAAATTTCCAGTGGCCATAGCCAACAGAATTTTTAAAATGCTGTATGTGAAACCCTCATATGGAAGGGTAACAAACCGTGAGATGGCCCAAACATGGATACAGTGGAGATGAACAAATGGAAGATAAACAGGTGAAGAGTTTGAATACACTGATGAAAAGGCAGTATTTCTAAATTACCATTTTATTTTAAATATGTATGTAACTTAAACTATAGTCAGGAAGAAAAAAGAAACACCTGTTTTTCCAGTAGGAAAAATGGGACACTTGCCTCATCTGCTGAGCTAACTGTTGTTGTCCTTTTATCTGCTCAACTGGCGTGTGAGACTTGAGGGGGTCTTTAAATCTCAGAGCCCACAACAGTGTTCTGCAGAGTAGCTACACCGACATATTGAAGGGGGAAATCATTACAGAGAGCGAGGAAAACAGTTTACCCAGTGACTGTAAACAAGTGACAAAAATAACTATCCAGAGAAAAAGTAAACATACAGTACTAGACAAACTTCCTGAAATATTTTTCCATGAAGAAAGCAGTTTGTTCACACTTTCCCCTACTTAAGATATACTAGGAAATTAATCTGTAAGTCATGCTTAACTTTTTTAATGACTACCTAAGTCTACTGACCTGTTTGCAGAAACTTAACTGGTTAGGTTAACAGTGACTTTTCAAACTCTGATAAAGTAAAACAAAAACAAAAAAACTAGCTGTGATTCCAGTGGTAGTATGAAGAGTAATATGAATATGGGGTAAAAATATGCCCATTGTAGGTTTTTATAAAGCAAAGCATAATTGTTTAGTGGATAGGCAAACACTGGGGATTCAATAAATTCTTAGTTTAGACTCAGACAGATGTTTAAATTTGGGGACTCGTCTGTCTTTTGGGGGCTATAATGGGCCCATAAGTAGGTTGAAGTACCAGCTGGCTGTGGGACAGTTTAGCAGTGAAGTCCCAGCTTCTGGCTGCACCTACCTTGTGGGCTTAGCAGGGGCCTTCGGTAAATCTTGCCTAATTTTTCCCCCTTTCTACAAGTGCTCAACCTCACAGGCCTACAACAAATCCAAACACTTCTAAATTTGCTCAGAAATATGGAGGTGCTGAGAAGTGTTCCAGATGTGGGGATTCCGTGTATGCTGCTGAGAAGATCATTGGAGCTGGAAAGGTAAATTCTGTCTTGAGTTGTTAGCTGTGAGTTGACTCCTTTCTGCTCCCTTTCTCCCTTCCCATCCCCTTCAGGTACTCTGTCTTTTATATGAATAAATATATGCCTTGGATTCATTTTTCTTAGATTTCCATCTGAATCATTAACTTTTTGAAGTGATGCCCTTACTTGGTAGATCACATCTGTGTTGGAAAGAAACTTGTTTTCCTAAGGGGTGCTCCCGAAGGTTAACTAAAAAGGCTAACAAACCGGGACTCCGCAGGTTATTCCAGGTAGTAGGAAACCAGGGTCAGGACACGGTGCTCATTTGTTGTGTGCATTTGAGACAGTTACTTAACCACGTCACCTTACCTCTTGGAGCTGCAGCTGTTCTCAGCCACCAAAGAGGGAGTGTCTGAAGGAGCACGCTGTGCTCGTGGCCAGGTCTGAGACCACTCCTGGGGACACAGCCCATGTCTTCTGTGAATGAAGACTGAACCCAGACCTTTTGCAGGTGACCAAGAATGGAGGTCCGGGAGGCCCCGTTCCAGGCTTTTTGTTGGGAGTTGAACTATGGCAATCAGGGGCTCGCACTGGCTTGATCTTTGCGAGCCACTTGCTGCAGCATCTAAACTTCTGTAAGAAACCAACTTCTCACACTTACATGGTTGTCTCTTCCAGCCCTGGCACAAAAACTGTTTCCGGTGTGCCAAGTGTGGCAAGAGTCTTGAATCCACAACTCTGACTGAGAAAGAAGGTGAAATCTATTGTAAAGGTAAAGTTAATTTCTGTTATTACTGTCCATCTGAATATCTCACACTGGTTATTGGTTCAGGAAATGTCACCAGCATTAAAAAACAAAAACAAAACCTGTGACAGTGTGGAAGGGTGGGATTGCCGCTGGCTATAAAAGTAAAGGTTCCAGAGATGCTTATAAGGAACAGAGAACCACAGAACAATTAGAGATGATACAATAAAGTTCTGGTCATTTCAAATTCTCCAACAAATAGGATGGAGAAAACCTCACTATAGAGTCTTCTTTCAAATTTCCATGTTCAGCAAAGCATATGATTGCCGGGCCTGATTTTTATGCTTGTAATTCAAGTGGGACCATGAGCTGAGAACTGTGGAATCAAAATATTTGGACCTGCCTTTGTAGCTGGTTGTAAGATACTTACTACATCGCTCATTATATAATTTTATTTTATTTTAAAGATTTTATTTGAGAGGGAGCATGAGCGAGAGAGCACAAGCAAGGGGAGCAGCAGAGGGAGAGGGAGAAACAGACTCCCCACTGGGCAGGGAGCCAGCCTGACGTGGGGCTTGATCTCAGGACCAAGATCATGACCTGAGCCAAAGGCAACCACTTAACCAACTAAGCTACCCAAGCGCCTCTACATTGCTCATTTAAGGTCTAAAATGAACTCTTTTTGGGCGTGCCAAACTTTTTTTTAACTTCTAAGGATTTGTCCTTTCAGGGGTCTTAAAGCAATGCTGGCAAAGCTTAATGGTTTTCCACTAATTCTCCCTTTTTTTTTATAGGATGCTATGCAAAGAACTTTGGGCCCAAGGGATTTGGATATGGCCAAGGAGCAGGAGCCCTTGTTCACGCTCAGTAAAGGTGTAAACCCAGAACGGAGATCACACACTGAAAATTCTGACATCCTCTAGGCACAGATCATCTAACACTAAACTACTGTGAAATTCTGCCAGCACCTAAGTACTGTCTATTGTCCCGTACATGGACAGGCTGGCTGACTAGTAGGAAGAGAGCACTGTATCCTTCTGCTTTATTCATTAGCATTGTCAAGAATTGTTTCTTTTACATTTTAAATAAAACTTCAGCTTGATTTGGTTGTTCAGTGTCTCTCAGGTAAACTTTTGGAGAAGCTGCTGTGATTTCAGTTAGTGGAAAGTCATTTTAGGTCCCTACCTGCACATTAGTGGTTAAAGAGAGTCCACCCCATTACACAGTTGACTTATGAGGCTAATGTCTACATCAGGACTGTTGGAAAAGATCTCTTTTAACCAGGCAAGTGTGCCTCAAGAGCAAGGGTTGCTAGGCAAGGGGTTCTAGCTCTGCAGAGATGACATTCAACAGCATCCCCTGCCTACCTGTCTGCCCTCCCCACTTTAAGCATGGCTCCTAGACCACCTGCATTAGAATCACCTGGGAGTATTAAAAGTCAAACTCCCAGACCCTACAAGAAACACTCTCTAGAGTTGGGGGGCTGTAGAAGCCCTTCTAACAAGCTCCTCAGAAAGGCACAATGACCCAGGGTGGTGAGCACATTGGTAAACAAAAGACTGAGAATTCTTTTGATGCATCTAAATCCAAAGATTGTTACAAACAGCAACCTGTAGACTTGGGAATGCGAGGCTTGGTATGACTTTTTTTTTAGACTCCACATTGATCTCAGACTTTCTAAATCCTAGAAACTGAAGTGCTTTTCTCAAACATTTCAATCCAGCATAAGTTGCAAAGAATGCTGCATTATCCTGCAACATTTAGCTGGCTCAGGTAGAAAAGGAACATTAAGTATACATAGAATATTTTCATTATTTCCCCAGAAACTTTTAGTTCTTTATCAAAGACTCTGACCAACCTTTTATTTTTCAGGGGTATGGTGTGAAAATTGGTCTGTAAATGTGTATTGGTAAAAATGGACCAACATGATCAATGAGCACACTTGAATCTTTCCCAAAGCCTATTTTAACACATTATATTGCTTATTTTGGAAACCTACAGGGGGTGTACCCTGTAGGACATCAAAAACATAAGCAGAAACTTAGTGGGAAGAAGTCAATCTTGGGGATGCACTAGGTGAAAGAATTCATGCAGCATAGCCTTGAGCACCTCATTTATGTCTTATAAGGCAGGTTCCACTGTGGCAGAGGGGAAGGCCTTTTTGTTAAGCAGACTGGGGAAGTTAATCAGCAATAAATGGAGATAGGCTGAATTGAAGAAGAGTTATGGAGTAACTTCTAATTCTCTGTGTGGTAGTTTTAAAACCTTGGACATCCCCACCAAAACAAGACTAATCCCTGCCCCCCCACCCCCCGAATAAAAGGCCAACCCTAGTTACTCATTTTTTAACTAGCACCGTATAATGGACAACACTAGGATAGAAAAGACAGTACAGCTTTTGCCTGCCTCTTTCCCATCAGATGCCTACTCTTGGAACTGAGCCACCATGTTTTGAGGAAGCCCAAACCACATGAAGAGGCTATGTGTAGATATTACAGCCATAGCTTTCAGCCAGTATCAGATGACATGAATAAGCAAGCCTTGAGGTTATTCCAGTTTCCAATTTTTGAACCATCCTAGCTGACACCAAGTCGAACAAAGTACACTATTCCTATTGCTGACCAAACTAGAGATTTGTGAACAAAAATACTGTTTTAAGCCATTAAATTTTTGAGTGGTTGATTCAGTAGCTATAGACAACCAAAATATATAAAACTTCCCCACACAGAACCAACGTTTTCCTACCAAGTTTCTAAAATTGGAGATATGCATAGATACCTGAGAGGAAAACACTCTAAATGCCAGGTGCTTAGTAATATTTCTACCCAATAAAGCAACTGAGACACCCACTCAAAATTATTCTTAAATTGGGAGCTATGACAAAACACAACACTGTAAAATTAGTTACCAGTGGTTCCAGGGGCAGAAAAGGGAATTGGCTCTGGGTAGACTGTTCTGGGAGGAATCACTTTCAACATCTGGATGTTAAGAGGGTAGCCCTAAAGTAATCCAAATGTGATATTAAAGTGCTGTATGGAAATATATACTTTTTTTTTAAAACAACCTATTTGGGATGTTTTTAACTCCTTGTGCTGGTTTGGTATATTTCAGGAGGACTGCTGGCAACTCTAGTTCCAAAAAGTCTTCAAGATCGGTTAAATTTAGCAAGTATTGCTACCAGTCCACATCGATACACACACACACACACACACGCGTGCACACACACACACACGTATGTATATTTACATATATGTTGCACACTAGCAATATTGAAAGCTTTGGGAGCCTGTGGTTGAGGCTTTAACTTAAGAGCCTTATATCAAATTAGTTATCTAAGGAACCACTAATAAATAAGCACTGGGAAATGTTGGTCTGGACCACTGGTACTCAAACTTACTAATCTCAGGACACCTTTACATGCTTAAATTATTGAGGACCCCAAGGAGCTTTTGATTATGACCAATTACATCTTCCATTATTTCCCCTATTAGAAATTAAAACAAAAACTTAAAAAAACGTATTAACTCAGACTTCTACTTAAAAGCAAAGTGAAAACAACAGGGGCCAGATATACCCTCTCACTTGAAACAACAAAAACCAGAATTTACATTTTTTTTAAAAAAAAAGGTTTTTAGGCACTAGACAACGGGCAACAAAGAACAGTTACCGGGGAAAATGAGATCAGTCTTGGGATTAGCAAAGCTAACTGCCTTGGGAGTTTCCAGGCCGTAGCTGAAGTGCAAAGAGGGAGAACACAGGCGAGGCTGGAAAGCATTCTGAGTTGACTGAGCTGGGTCCAGAGGGACCAAGGCAACAGAGTTCAAGGGACTGGAGAGAGCTGCACAGAAAACTCCACAAACATGCAAACTACAACCCACCCCACCCCCCCTTTGCAAGTCTTCAGCTGAGTGCCGATAGTGCATGCATGTAACTATCCAAGACCAGACAAAAAACCAACACAAAGACTTAGAACAAAGTCTGGTGCTCAAATGGAGCTGGGAACAGTGCCTGTTTACTCCCACCAGTGAGATGGGGAAACACAATTCATGGGGCTTTAGATGGAGCACACAGGGCTTGCTTGCCCCAACAATGGGGAATTATTAACCCAAACTGAACACTGCTCTAATCCTGCCTAACCAATCTTGCTTAGCAATAAAACCTGAAAGGATGGAAGCTTCTAAAGAATTCCATCCCAGAAAAAGTTCTGCACTTTTTGTAGGAATACAAAAGAATCCACACCCAGTTCACAGTATCTGGCAGTCAATCAAAAATTACTAGTCATGCTAAGAAGCAGGAAAATACGATCCATAATAATGAAAAATCAAAAGCAACCCAACCTGACCTAGATGTGAAAACTGGCAGGTAAGGATATTAAAAGTTAATTGTAAGTATACTTCGTATACTTACGGAGTATAGATACAGAAAAAAAGTAGAGATACAGAAGATATAAAAAATGGTCTAAATAAACACTGTAGGTGAAAACTATGTCCAAGATGAAAAATACACTGAATGGTATTGACAACAGACTAAACCATGTATGTGAAAAAATTTAAGACATAAAAATGATCCAAGTAAACATAGGGGAAAAGAATTTAAAAGATGAACTGATCAGTGAGCTGTAGGACAATCCCAAGTGGCCTAATAGATGTGTAACTGGAGCTTCCTGAAGGTCGGGGCCGGGGGGGGGGGGCGCCAGAAAAAATATTTGAAGACAATGACTGATAAATTTCCAAATTTGATGAAAAACTGTAAACCTACAGATCCAAGCAGTACCAGCAGCAATGAGGCTTTCTGATGCTTTGTAAGGAAACAGTCCCTCTTTGAGTAC
>ML109746.1:0-30078 GCA_003697995.1 Taxidea taxus jeffersonii | reverse complement strand
AGAGAGAGAGAGAGCGAGCACAGGCAGAAAGAGTGGCAGGAAGCAGGCTCCCTGTCAGGCAAGGAGCCCGATGTGGGACTCGATCCCAGGACGCTGGGATCATGACCTGAGCCGAAGGCAAGCTGCTTAACCAACTGAGCCACCCAGGCATCCCAAGGCAAAAAGTTTTCTAAAAGGCACATCTGGGTTCCTGGAGTTTGTGACCTAGCTGACCTAGATCAAGGAACATTCTGAATATTCCACTTGGAATTACAGACTTTTCTATTTTATACACCACATAAAGATATTTAATAAGTAACTCTTAAACCAACAGCCTCATGGAATTGAAGATTTACTTTCTGACAAGAAGCTAAGACTAACTGTCCTGATATGTATCACTTGTTTCCAGTTATCTCTATAAACTCTTAGAACCAGATATCCTTATCATAGGTACAATCTACCAAACTGGAAAGGGCTGGGGGAGCCAGACAAGTAAATGATGATGAGGAGGAAAGCACCTGCCATGAAAACTGATGACTTGCTGTAGAATTTGTTTCATTTTTACACTAGTTCAAAATATTGTTACTTGAGTTCTACACAGCTCTGGACGCATCACTTTAAGTATCATAAAATAATTATGAAATGAGTATCAGTCCAATACGAAAATATTTAATACCACTTGGTTCTCAAACCATAAACAATCCTGTGAACAGGCAGGAAAGAGTTCGTTCAAAAATTTTGCTTTAAATTTAAGTTCCCCAATGAAGCTGTCATCCACAGCTTAAGTAACTGCGATCAATGTTCGATAGGTTTCCTTTTCCAAATTTCCTTTTCAAAATTTTACCAGTGTCTTTAGACAATACTCACATTTAAAACTTGGAGATTCATACAATCCCTGAGCATCCTAATTATTCTACGGAATGCAAAATTCTTAAAGAAAAATTTATTCCTTTTATTTAAAAAGTATTAATCACATACATGTACATACACACAGAATTGGATTATTTTGGAAGAATGCTACCACCACCTTTTACTTTTGCTAATTTCTAGTCCTGCCGCTTGCATCCTAGTTGACCCAGATATAAATACACAGAATAATCTTTCCATATCACAGGTACTACTACCAGTGTTTCATCAATTTCTTGAAGTGAACTGAGCAAAATAACAAACAAGCACACACTTAAGAGTCAATATTTATTCTGATTAATATTTTACAAAATTTTGACAGATTTAATTTATGTAAGGAGAGCTAATTTATTAAACACTTTACAGGTTTTTCTTTCCACAGAGTAACACAGTAAGTAGCAAAATAATACTTGGCACAGTTATAAATAAAATATGAAATAAAAATACCCATAGCTTAAGTATAATGATGCTGTTTTATGCCTATTAATATTTCAAATAAACTCCTGGGAACAACAAAAAATATGAAGAAAAGAAAAGTAATTTATGTTCAGGGCTGAGAAATAAGTTCCTATTTGCTAAAAGTATCCCATTAAGCTGATACAAACTATCCCCAAAAGGGTCACCTTCATACACAACTTTAGAACTGGGTTAAGCTGGTTCCACACATAAGACTTACAAAATAAGTAAACAGACAGTACAGTACACTGCTGCATAGTTGGCTCCCCACCATCTGACCATCTCTAAGTTTTAGATTTCACCGGTACTGTGAGATGGTTAGTACTAAAGCATTAACATTGCTAGTATGTTCCATGTACTTAGAGATCTATAGTATTTTTTCTGCTCAACTGAAAGACATCTCTTTTGCACCGAAAAGAATATTGTACCACAAAGAAAGAACATGGTAACAACACTCTTATCCAAACTCTGAGAATACCACCATTGTATTCAACTGTTAATAAAAATGTATTCAATAAAAATTACAACTGAGTCTTTATGTGAAGTGGCTCAAAATACAAAAAATTAAAACAAATTCTAGCCTTTTATAAATAACTTTGAATTTAAAAATTATCTAAAATTTCCCCCAATTAGTAGTCAAAACTAGCAGAGACATTTGTAAAGTTAACCAATTTTTTACATTCTATGACAAAATGGCACAATGCTATTGCCACCCCACACCCACCTTTTCCCTTTTCAAAAATAAAGTACATATGCCAATTTTCTAATATTAAAACACTCAAATACACTAAAGGTAATCTTTATGATGTGTGACTTATGGTCAAAGAAACTACTATATAAAAATGGTACTTGGAAATACTGAACATCAAATATATACAATTTTCACTGCTCCTCTTACTAAGGCAAGGGGCGGGTATACCACTAGATTGCTGAAATACCTGTAATCTGCATTTTAAAGAGAATACTAATTTTACCAAGCATCAGACATGCAGTGAACTTGCAGGGTATAATGGCTATTAACAGCAATATTGAACATCACTAGAAGCTCATTAGTTATCTCCCTTTTCTTTTTGGTTGGATAAAATGAAATGAGCAGCTTTAAATACACTAACACATAGAGACACAAAGTGAAAACTATTTGATAAATTATTTATATACAGATACACAATCTTTACACTGGTCTAGGATCTGTCAGCAGTCTGACCACCCTTTTCCCACCCTCCCCCGAGCCCATTCCCTCTCACAGGTTTGCCACAGGTTGCTCGAACCACAGTTTGCTACAGCACTTAAGAGGACTAAACCAAATCTCACTCTGTAAACAATATTTATGGAAGCAGTGACTAGTAGTTCACCGTGAGAGTATGGAAATGCTGCAACAAAAATTGATCAGTGCATCACATTTAATAATAAGAAAACCTTTCTGAAATTGTTTCAGGCAGCTTGACAAATTTTAAAACATTCGGTATTGGGAAAATTGAAATAATCTTGAGGATTAAATTCTTTCTGATAGGTCACTTTTTAAAAACCAGAATATACCATTAGCTTTTCTTTTATCCACATGTGTTATATGTACAGAGATCATGCTCCATCTTTTGCTAAACTCCATTATTTTGTCTATAATTTATTTTGCAGCTCAGAATTCTAGAAGTATATCCATTTAGCTCTATTACTGAGAATTTTGCATTAACTTACTTGCTCTGCCTTGAAATTACCTCAACTCTTAAAAATTGGACATTTTGCACATCAAATTAAATTCTAATTTATGCTTTACTGGATAGTATGTGCTAGTATACATTCTATGAGGTGTATCATGCACTTAGTAGGGCTTTTAAGTTTGAACAAAATAACATGACTTACTATACTCATGCAAGTGCTTTATTATCAGACCATAAAACCTCAGAGCAAGGTTACTACAAATTATTTCACTGAACTAGAAATATATCAGCATTGCAACAGCTGATGGCAATAAAATATTATTAGCACATATTTTTGTGAACATTATTTCTTGTGCCCTTGAAGACATATTACAGCAGATCCCTAATAAAACCACATGATTTTTATCACAGTATTTACATGTACATTCTAAAATGTACATAATACTAGCCTGAATCAATTTAAGACAACTCTCCTGGAATTAAAAGCAACAGTCATAGTAGATTGCATCATAAAATTTAGCTGTATACCATAAATTTAGTTTCAGCTAGAATCAAACATTTCTGATCAGTATACCATGTCTGTCAACAGAATAAGTTCATTCTTTATTCATGAAGAATGTTATGAGAACAAAACCAAAAAGTTGAGTATGTTGTGAATTCCCACATTAAGAACCATTAAAATTCCTTTTACGATCTTTATTATTCTCCCCAGAAGTGGCAGTGTGCTCTGTCCATGTTTACTTTTGTTAATAAAAGTGTTGAAAAAAAGACTAAAATTCACCATTAGCCCTACATATAGCATGCTATTGTTCAAAAAATGTGGATTCGAGTGTGAGAGAGACACGGACAGACACAATTTCCAGGCACCACTCAGCAATATGCTTCATAGGATAAAGATGTTGCTACACGAGCTGGTACCCAGATCCTGATATTTGGTCATATTCTATTGTATACTGCCTGGTCCAGTCCACGATAACAGGACGAAAGAGGCCACAGCATCGAAATTCAAAGAAGTCTATAATATTCCTTACACATCCATGGCTAAAACATCCCCCAAACAAAAGGAAAAAGGAAAAGTCTATTAGTACAATAATTTAATATATAAGTTTAATATAATTTTGGTGTTTAACGTATTTTTTTCTAAACTTAAAAACTTAGGTTACTTGCCAGAAAGAACCTGTTTATAACTCTATAAAATATACATGCATTCATGTTTCTTCACAGCTCTGCCAACAATACTTTTTCTTCTCTCTTTTGGTAATTTAATGGGTGACACAATGATATTTTAAAGTTATTCAAATCTGCATTTCTTTCATAACTGTGTCATATGTAATTTTTGATAAAACCTTTCCTTGATGGGTGACTCTTTGGCAAGGAGACAAACTATATCCAAAATTGAGAAAGTAAAACACAAAATAATTATAAATAGCATGTAGCTGGCAATGTATCTAAAAGTAACACTTTAAGAAAAGATATGTCAAGAATAAATTCAAAGAATTTTAGGACTTCAAGAACACTTCTGGAAAAGCTGTCACTGTTTTACATTGTATACAATAATTGTGCCTATGGGAGAATTCTCAAAATTACCCAACTGATTCCTTTATTTTGCTTTTATTTAAAGGTCTGTATGCTTTCCAGAAGCATGCAATAATTAATAGCATTACAAAAGCTTGAAGGTAGTGGGCACGTAGCTTGAGTAAAATTCAAGTTTTAAATATTTCATATAATTAGGAAACTACTACTTCTCAGCATCAAACTAAATGTAAGATTAAATATATATATAAAAATACATATATATGTATGAATGAATATATATGAATCTCTTTGACAAATGGTTTTGGGAAAACTGGACAGCCAAGTACAAAATAATGAAACTGAACCACTATCCTACACCACACACAAAAACTGAAATTGGATTCAAGACCTGAATGCAACATTTGAAACCAGAACTGCTAGAAGAAAACATGTGGTAGGCTCCCTGACATGTGCTGGCAGTGAAATTTTTAATAAGTCACCAAAAGCAAAGGCAGCAAGTGCAAAAGAACCAAGTGAGACTATATTAAAATAGCCTCTGTACAGCAAAAGAAACCATCAACAAAATGAAAAGGCAACCTACTGAATGGTAAAAAATTTGTGCAGATCATATATCCAATAAGGGATCAATATCCAAAATATATAAAGAACTCATACAACTCAAAAAAATTCAATTAGAAAATGGGCAGAAGATCTGAATAGACATTTTTCAAAGATAAACAGATGGCCAAAGGATACATGAAAAGATGCTCAATATCGCTAATCTTCAAGGAAATGCAAATCAAACTCACAATGAGACAGTACTTCATATTATCTCTTAGAATGACTATTACCAAAAAGACAAAAAATAACAGTGTTGGTGAGGATGTGGAGAAAAGAAAACCCTTGTACACTATTGGTAGGAGGGTAAATTGGTGCAGCCACTAGGAAAACAGTATGAAGTACTCAAAAAAAAAATAAAAGATGGCACTACCATATTATCCAGCAATTCTAATTCTGGGTTTTTATCAAAAAACAAAATAAAACAATAAAAAAAAACCCTCAAAAAATAAAAAAATGGAACAAACAGAAAAATCCATTCTAACTCGAAAAGACACATGCACTGCCATGTTCACTGCAGCACTATTTACAACAGCTAAGACATGGAAACGACCTAAAGACAAAAACCATATAATCTCATTTATATGTGGAATCTAAACAAACAAAACCGAACTCATTGATGCAGAGAATAGATTGGTGGTTGCCAGAGGCTAAGGGTGTGGTGTGGGTGAAATGGGTGAAGGGAGTAAAAAAATACAAACTTATAAAATTAATAAGTCATGGGGATACAATGAACAACATTGTGACTATTTTTTTAAATTTTATTTTTTCAGTGTGCATTTTGACTATTATTAATACGACCCTGTTGCATACTTGAAAGTTGCCAAGACACATCTTAAACGTTCTCATCATAAGGAAAAAAATTCTGTGACTATGTTTGGTGACAAATGTTAATCAGACTTATTGTGTGGGTCATTCTGCAATATACACAAATATCAAATCATTATGTTGTACATTTAAAATTAATATAATGTTATATGTTGATTATACCTCAATTTAAAAAAGGAAAAATAAATAAAACTGTGTGTATAGAAATTTTTGTGTCATGCAGAGGGCAAATAAAATAATTCAAACTGAAAAGCTGCTGCCCCAGAGTCTAGAAAATTTCCCTAAACATGAATTTCAGCTGACTGTATTTTTAAAATCATATTTCAATTCTATGGATACATTTATTGATGAAAATTTGTAGAAACTTACAGCAATATTAAAACTGTATATTAATGTATAATAATATGTTTATACTAAATGTTAGTAGTTCAATAGATTTTGGATTGTGTAACTAAGAAAAAGAATGACACAAATTTATATACAGTTAATGTCATGAATTTTAAAGTAATAGTAAACTAACCAATGCTATATCTGGCAAGAATCTTAGAATTCAGTAGGATTTATAAGCTATTTTACATATTGCTAAGCACAAGAAATATTCTGTTTCGTATCCTATTGACATACTTAAAGATGTATTTCTCTTTGATGTATTCACTAGATACCTGCTAAGTTATATGCCAAAAGAAAATATTAAATTTATAAATATGTACGTACTTGAATGGGCTTTCAATAGATGTTGCTGTGACTTTAAAGTGCTTGTATCTTCTGGCATTCATCCTTTCATTTGTAGTAATACCTAAACATGATATCTAGGAGGTAAGAGAAAGCAAACTATTAACTCTCTCTGATGTGAATTAAGTATTAATGTAAAATAAGTTAATTCTCAAGAAGACCACGATGGAGAGAAAAATGAAGTCTGTTTTTGTTTTTCCAATAGGAGATCATCAAGCTAGTTTACATATCACTTTGACTCTTGTAAGAAGTAGCCAGTTAAACAAGAAAAATATTTAAAAAACAGGTTATCTGGCATTGTGTGGGGGGAGAGATGGACACTATGTACACAAACCTCCTCTCCATCGGCCCCTTAAAAATTGAGCTTTTAGAAAAATCCTTAATTAAGAAAAGGTTCTTGAATAAATACTGGTATTTAGAGGTAATAAAACGTTCCTAATAAACACAAAACTAATGGCATCATCGATCTAACACCTATATTCAACTGAATATATCTGAATCAAGAACAACAGAAATAAGTTCTGTCAAAAGTAGCACTGAAAAAAAAAAGTAGCACTGAAAAGTCAAGGGCACCCAGGTGGCTCAATCTATTAACCATCTGCCTTCAGCTCAGGTCATGATCTCAGGATCCTGGGATGGAGCCCTGCTTCAGGCTTCCTGCTGAGCAGGAAGCCTGCTTCTTTGCTAATCCCCTTCCCTCTGCAGCTCCCCACTGCTTGTACTCTCTGTCAAATAAATAAAATCTTTAAAATAAAAAAAAAATTCATAATGTAAGAACAAAGTTCATAATTGAAGAAAAAGGAGAGGGGGAAGGAAAGTGGGCAGTAGAAAGGAAAAAAAAAGGAAGAGTAAAGGAAAAGTAAAGAAAGAATAAAAGAAGAGTAAGGAGGGTGCCTGGGTGGCTCAGTGGGTTAAAGCCTCTGCCTTCAGCTCAGGTCATGATCCCAGGGTCCTGGGATCAAGCCCCGCATCAGGCTCTCTGCTCAGCAGGGAGCCTGCTCCCCCACCCCCTCTCTCTCTGCCTGCCTCTCTGCCTACTTGTGATCTCTGTCTGTCAAATAAATAAATAAAATCTTTAAAAAAAAAAAAAGAAGAGTAAGGAAAGTAAATTGAAAATTCTAATCCTTGAAAAATATAAGTGGTTAAAAAGAGAATGCATTATTATCTTTTAACAGGGAATGAAGTGTTAATTAAGTGTAAATGAAGAACCAATCATGTACATGCACATACCTGGTACATCTGACACATGAGTAACACAGCTACCCACATGAAATGAAAAACACTGTTCAGAAACATCCAAAACATCCAAGGTGAACATGTAGCAATTTGAGTAATATATGTCCAAAATCCGTCCTTGGTGTAACTGGTCTCACAGTGGAGTCCCCAGTCTAAAATGAGAACAGAAGGTTCACATTTACTCAGTAATCATCCAACCACTTCACAAAGGCATCTGAAGTTGGCACCACTTAGAAACCATGATCCAAATGTCTACATTTAGCTGATGACTTTGAATGCAAATTTCTATACTCCTAAATAACCCCATAATTAGTGAAAAATTAGTATATAATTAGTTAAAAAAGAACACAGCAAAGACAGAAATGGAAAAAGCACCACCCAATCTAAAAAAAAAAAAATACTACTGTACTTGAACAATACAGTTTTTAGTTGACTGGTATTGCATACATACAATAGTTAACATTACCTTTATACAGAGATGATACTTATGTTAAGTGAAATTTCGGGGGGGCGGGGCATATAGCACAAGAAGACCAACTTGATGAGGGAGGACTTTTTCCAAAACAAAAATCTCTTCTCTTAGAGCTGCTGCCATAAAAAAACACTACTGTTGTTAGCAGGACCATGTTCTCCTTCAGGTCTGCTGGGCCAGAAACTAAGTCAAGACCTTTGACCAAATCTTTCTTTCTATTAATGTGTATGTGAGGAAGTAGCTTGTTATTAGGGGAATAACAGACATTATTCTTAATATGTCTGAAAATAGAAGGACTAGGAAATCATCCTTCTACGACTTATTTTTAAGCCAGGATCTAATACATATTTATATGCTAAGTACACCAAGTCCTGAAGCACAGTAACTAATACCTTCATTTAAACTCTTCTCAAATCATATTCTCAATGCAATAAAAACCCATCATTGCCCCTACCATATGATCAAGTGATTGACAACTTATTCTAAAAAAGTACCTTCTAGGGGCGCCTGGGTGGCTTAGTCGTTAAGTATCTGCCTTCAGCTCCGGTCACGAGCTCAGGGTCCTGAGATCAAGCCCTGCATCGGACTCCCTGCTCATTGGGAAGCCTGCTTCTCCCTCTGCCTGCTGCTCCCCCTGCTTGTGCTACCTCTCTCCCTGCCTCTCTGTCAAATAAATGAAATCTTGGGGAAAAAAAGTATCTTCTAACTCCTTTTAATATTCTCTAATAGGCAATAGTTACACCTTACTTTTTGAAATATTTCTACTTCTGCGTGAAGTTAACTGCATTTTCCCAGCTGTTTGGTACTAAAGAGCACCCAGCAAAGTCACAAAATCTTTAAGTTACTAGAGTAAAGCAAGCACATGATGTAAAAAATGTTGGCGTGTTTCATCCAGAAGCATTTCAAAGCCTATTAAACCAACATGTTTTTCAAAGGACACATACATTAAAACATAGCTGATAATTCTGTTGCTTATACTGTATGTTGAACACATTTATAGTTCCACATCTGTTCTTCTCTTTATGGTTCACTGTAGTAAGGTGCCCCAAACCATAATTTTTAGTTAAAAGACTTGTCATTATCATATACTGTTAATATGGTAAGCAAATGTATACAAACATTTGTTTTCAGAAAGTAAAAAGCTAACTGTACTCACAAGAAATACAACCATAAATCATCCAGCAGATCATAAAAAGCAGGAAGAATAGGTAGCCCATAAAGTATCTATGGTTGCCTGCACCTAAAGAACAACAGAGAAGCAATTTTTTCAGCTAAGAAAAAAACAACTGGAAATGTACCTTTTGGGGATGGGGCTAAAGGAATGCCATGAATGATACGATTTGGACAATAATTACATACATTATTTATCTTACAAAATGTCCTTCAGGAAAATAAATGTTTTAATATAAGTCTTAAAATAAAGATGCCTGGATGGCTCAGTTGGTTAAGCGTCTGGCTTTGGCTCAGGTCATGACCCCGTCTGGAATCAAGTCTCAGGTCAGGCTCCCTGCTCAGTGGGGGGGGGGCCTGCCTCTCCCTCTTCCCCCTCTACTTGTGTACTCTCTCTCGCTCTTGCTCTCTCTCAAATAAATATAAAAATATTTTTAAAAATAAACTTAAAATAAGAATGTTTATAACTACAAAGATGTGATGACTATAATGACGTTGATTCTGAAGTCAAGAGTCCCAATGATCCAAATGAACAATTTTGAGTTTTACCCTACTGTTTGCTTTGTAAGGTTTAAAATAACCAATTTTATCTTATTTTTATAAACTTTATAATCCAATTTTTAAAAGGCTTCTTCCCAACAGTCACACACCTTTGCAACGTTTCCCTGTTGTCACCTCATAAAAATCCAGGGCCATCTCTTAGACCACTTAGTTCACTTCCTAACATCATACCATTCTTGAACACTAAGGTATATAGAGTTTTTATCTGTCATTTCTCTCTGCTTCTGTATACAACATCCTTCCAAATATTTTTACTGCTGTAACTTTCTCCAGTTTAACTAAAAAGCAATACTATCTGCATCCTTATCGATTTCACTATTATCCAATAAAGAAAATAAGAAAGAACAGGCACCAGAAAGAACTGATAACTATCAATCTTTTCCCGAGACTGATTTTGTAACTTTTGCCCCCCTCTTTCTCACGACTGAGTTGCTGTTTGTCAATCAGAAGATTAACTGGGGGGCACAGGGGAGCAGGGCTATAACAGAGTGTAGGGGTGAAGTTTCTACCATCTACTTTAATGCTGTACTTCATTAGTTACCTACAGTAACTTAAATGAACAATGCACTCAGGAATTATTAATAAAACTTACCTACACAGTTACCCACCCATGGGCAATGATGATCAAATTTTGCTATGCAACGGTTGCACACACCACAATGTTTGGACCTCACTGGTTTCCGTATCTGTTAATAAGCATTTTAAAAGATTACGAAAGGCATTACACTGAAGAAAGGAAAGCTGAACATTTATTTTATCAAAATACAATTATGAAGAAAACAAAACTGTATTTCCAAAGGCAAAAAACAAAAACCACTACTGTATTGTTTAACGAGATGTCAACTGCAACAACAAAGATAAAAAGGATAAGGCCAGTGTGGAATATAAGAATGGGGCAGAACCATCACTTTACAAAAATAATTAAGAATCTAAGACCAATTTGCTTTTATGATGAATGATACTATATTTAATTCACATCCCTCAAGTTTCTGAATAATAAAAACATCACTTTCCAGGCTTCTAAATAAAAGCTCTTGTGTTAATGATCATGACACTGGTTCTTGTTGAACAAAATAAACTGTTCCTTAGTAAAAGGAAGGCCAAATTAGAAATGAATAAAAGAAGCTTTTAATATTCAAAATCATTAATAACATGTCTTCCCAAAGTTAACAAATCTAACCAAAACCAGTAAGTGTACACACATCTTTCTCTTTCAGTAGCTCCTGAGATCTCAGATAAAGGTACAACATCTCCTCTGCTGAACTCTATGACCCATCTAAGAAAGTACACCATGCTTACCAAGCTTAGGTAGTCCCTATTACTTCAAAAACATAAAATATATTCATTATTCAGCTCCTGGCAGGCAATAAAGAATTCATGCTTATGATGCCTTATTGTTTTAGGTGTAGTGAAATGTTTCACTCTGTATTACTTTGAATCAGCCAAATGAATAAAGAGCTCTTTGGAACTCATTATGATCTTTGAAGGGCTGCTAGTCCTAAAGCTGAGTACATGACAAGAGCTGGTTATTAAAGCACATCAGAAACAAAATTTATAATTTCCTTCACTGGTGTTTCAATAAACGCACTGCCATTTCTCCACCAGTTTGTATAAGGTTATGTATCATTCTGAGGCACTAAGAAAAAGCATGGGTTGACTATGCAGTCCTTACATGTACTAAAATGATCTGTGGACTCTTTTAAAGAAAAGGGTCACTTATTCTTCACCACAGATATGAAACTACATCTATTGAGGAGAAAGAAGGAGGATGTATTAAACAAATTTTATCTCCATTTCCAACTCTCAGCTACATTTCCCCTTTGGGAAATACTTGTCAATGAATTTTAAACAAAGACGGACACAAGGCTCCTGAACATGATAGGCTCCTCGTTCACTTACAGAGTAATTCATTTTTAGGAAATTCTGATTTATATGTGGCTTCTTAGGAACTTGTCTATTTATCAAAGGGAATGATACCCATATAATGACAAACACTTCTGCCAATCTGAATTATTTTATAATAGTATGTGTTCTTTTCTTTACAACACCAAATCACCTATCCAGAAGTACCTGGCTTATAATAATATAATAAAGATTTATGCTAGAATGATAAAAATAACCTCGTTCTTGCCCTCGGATACTATACCGAGTGACTCTATAAAGAGTTTGCCACAGGGCAAACATCAGCAATGCATACTTGGCTTTGTGGAATGGAATATGTCCAGAGAACACCAGAATATAAAAATGTTCTGATCGTTAAGGTGCTAATCCTGTAAACTAGCCACTGAAAGCACAGAAACAAAACCCTTTTTAAAGAATGCTTGAAAATACAAAAGAATCCAGTCAGCACCTTAAAGTTGCTACCAAAAGTAAAGCAGTATACATTTTGAATATTCAAAATTGTTACTGTTTGGTCAAGGAATGTTAGGTAGAACAACTAAAGAATCCGTAGAGTCAGAGCTCCATTTCAAAGACTCATTCCATAATCCCAAACTAAGTCAAATCTCTTGTTATTTATGTGTCAAGACATTAGTTCAGTGATAGTATATAA
Source organism: Taxidea taxus jeffersonii (assembly GCA_003697995.1). Lineage (NCBI taxonomy): Eukaryota > Metazoa > Chordata > Mammalia > Carnivora > Mustelidae > Taxidea > Taxidea taxus. The sequence goes on along the minus strand of ML109746.1, from coordinate 17,399 downwards.
CTTAAAAGTATAAAAGGACACTGAGTTTCAGGTATGATTTAGGATTAGGAAAACATGGTTTAACTACTGTGGCAAAGTAGGTATTTTTCTCAAGAACTAATTATAAAAATTAACAAAATAATTAAGAAACAAAACTATTATTCTACAGAAATTTGAGATCTATAATAATAACACAAACATGTATTACTATACCTGATTCCATAAGTAAATGCTATTTAATTTCATTTATATCTTTAAACCTGGTTGAAGATGACAACCTTTAATATCAATGACAAAATAGTGCTCAAAGTTCCATAAATCCCCTAAGACAAAGAGATAACTACTCAAACTGAACCATTTTAGAAGCCATGCTGTCTTAACTAATAGATTCTCCCACTGTGACTTCTAAATATAAGAATAATTTTTTTCTTAAAATATCTAGGAAAACAGTATTAGGGAAGTATAATAAACCTCTGATTTTTAAAATATTTTATTACTTAATTTTTTCTTTGCTGAGTTACATTAAGAAATAGATTAAGGATGAATACAAATTAATGGTACCTTGAATCAGAAGTATAGTCAAGGTCTACCATCAGGGAAACAAGCACATTCGGAGGAGACATCTTTTTACCATCTTTCTCCTTACACTATGGTCTAAAAGGAATGTCACAGCGGGGGCAGAGGGGATATGAAATGTGCTCCACAGAACAAACTATTCTCCTTGTTCCCCACCCCTTCTATGCTATGCCGCTGCTATGGGAAGAGGAGAGAAAGAATAAAGAAAAAAATACTACCAAACAGGTACTGCAGAATATACTGAGGTCCAGACTTCCTGTCTCTGCAAGTTCAACTATTGTCTGTGAATTAAAAATATATATATTTTTTATTCAAAACTGAACAATGTTCACCAACTATAGTGCCATCAATATGAATCAAGAAACATGATGTTCTCATTTTTAATTAACCAATGTTTTCTGCTCAAAATAAAATCTTTTGTTTATTTCTGCTATTTCATTATAATATGAATATAGAAATTTTCTTTCTTGGGTCTATGAAAATGCAACTCTGAAACTTAGGGGAATACTCCTCTGAGAATAAAACTAAGTTACCTACCCTAAGAAATGTTCTGTTTAGGTTTTGAAGACTAAGACATGAAAATAAACTTAAGTTCAGTAAAGAAATGAATCTTCAGAACTGGATTATGTATGACTAAGAAAACCCTAGCGAACCAATTAGCAGTAATGTCTGAAGATTACTGTAAACATAAGGGTAGCAATCTCTATGTAGGCTAGAAAAGGGGGGATTAGACCCTAAGAACCTGTTACTGTTTTTGTCTACTGTGGACAGTAATAATTCATCAGTATTTGTTTTGTTTTTGGCGACTGGATAAAAGAGCTCTTACCATAGTTTAAATGCCTCCAGTCTAATTTAATTCTCTACTTACACAACATCTTCGGATTGTAAATTTGGTTTTCTAAAGTACCTGGGCTTTAGATGAGGGGTGCCTTGGATTTTATATATATACAGACACACACACATATATTTGTTGTTGAACACACACATATATATGTTATTGAAAGACAGTATCTGAAATATCACCAGTTTACTGATCCTCCAGTTACACGGTCATTTAATAAACATTTACTGAATTCATATTATTTGCTGAGGGTTTTCAGAGATGTTTAAAATGCTGTAGTCATCCCTTAAAGCAATCACAACTCTTATAAAGGAGAGAAACATGAAATTTTAAAATGTCATGAAAGTGTAAGGATAGGCATTCAGGAGTACCAAGGGTGAGCAACAACCACACATAATCTCAATTTGGCTTGAAACTTCTTTATGTTCTAAAAGATAGTTTCTTTCTTTGTACTCTAATATCTGGTATAAATCCTGATAATTTAGCAATTAAATACATGTGACTAGTTAGATTCTATCTTGCTACCTTTTTCTTTTGTTCTTCTGTAGCTTTAATAATCCCTGGGTCTGATTTCCAAGATTTTCCAAAATTGTAGAAAAGTGCAACACTATTGGCAAGGAATGGAAGATGGATAAATAAAAAGTTGAGATGTGCCTGAAGTTAAGGAATCTAAAGAAGCAATGATAAATGAGTTACTATCATAGGCAAACTTATAATCTGTAAAATTTTACCACATACACACACACACACAGAACACCTACCAAGAAAAAAATACAAGCTGATTTATCTATTATTATATCAAAATATATTTCTAAATTATATTCATAACTGATTATAAAAAGTAAAAATGTGATTTCTTTATAAACTTTAAACCATGTAGGATAAGCTTTCTGACACTCAAAAAGTCAGTAATGCATTAAAAATTCACTGAATACATTATTTTTAAATGATCTTATTTCTTCTGATCAAAAATGAAGGGATTTCTCATGTTCAAAGTTATTAACATATTACTTTATATGCATTAAAGTCTTTATATATCTACCACTTAAGATATTACACCCAGTTATTTAAAAGACTGCTTTTAAATTCTCTCCATTGCCTTTTTGAACACATTCAAAGCTGACCCTAATTTTAGAAAAGTATTCATAAACTTGCTTTAAACAGAAAGTTTCTATGTTTACATTTTTCCTAATTTTACCTAATGAAAATATAAGAAAGGCACTAGGCTTTATAAATATAAATGAGGAATCAAAAATTACTTAACACTAAGAAAAATAATATTGCTGGAGCAACACACTTCTGAGGCACAAAATATCTGAAATACTCAAATACTATTTTCAAGATTTTATGCAGGTACAAGTATCAACAGCTAAAAATCTCTTTTGAGAATAAAGCTGGGTAAATGTACATGCAAAGAATAAAGAACCCTGGAATTTTTCAGGAGCAGGACCTTTATACACTGTAAGTTTCAAAAGGTGCTAACACATAAATAACTCAGGTTCTTAAAGCCTGGATTAAATTTGCAAGGAGGCTAAACAGCAGCTCAAGAAGAGGACTACAGATTTAAAAGAGACAGGATATTCAAGAATTAAATATCAGGTGAACTTACAGACTTTCTTTGCTTGATCTTTAAAGGTAAAGAGATTAGATCTTTAAATGATAGTTTGAATTAGCTTTAGTAATAATTTACACCATTTAATTTTTAAATTAACATACAAAAATTTACAAACTCTCCACAAATGGCATGGTTGTTTTTTATAAAGGTTTAAAACAACCCTTTTTTTCCCTATAAAATCAGAAACCACTAAAAAGTACAAAGGCAAAATCAATACCTCCACAACCCAGGGACAATTCCTTTTATACTTGGTAGTCTGTATTTTTAATAATTGAGATTATAGTGTTTTTATGAATATTAGTAAAGCAAGTAACACCTATTAATCAACTAAATGCTTTTTAATCTGCGCAAAAACTCTTTTCCCATGTTACAGATGACAAATCTGAGACAGAGGTTAACTAAATAGTCCAAAGTTGCAGAGTAAATTAAAGGTAGAGCTGGTATTAAAATCCAGGCCCTTTTTACCTGTGCTATTTGTCCTCTCCAAATGCACTCAGCAGAAGATACTTAGTCCTTAGATATCAGAACAATATCTTTGGGTAAAAACATACTTAAGACCTGATGTATATTTTTATACTGTCAGATTATTTCCAGAGAGATACGCCAATTTAAAATCCCACTAACATCACATATTGCTTGATTACTACATTTCCATCAGCTTCAAGCAAAGAAAAGAGCTGTCGATTTTAGAAGGCAATTAAACCTTATTTTATTGTCTTAATTTGTTTTTATGTTTCAACAGTCCTCCAATTAGATAAAGAAGTATAATGTCATCAATGTTTTCATTTAAATGTTTATGGAATCTTCTTTTCACACTTAACTCTTTCATCTACTTGGATGTTATTTTGATGCCTGCTGTGAACTGTAGCTCTAACTTACTGTAATAGCCAACAAAATAAAACAAAAACAGTAAACCAAATGAATCAACTGCAAAATACCAGCAACAACTTCAGAAAGGGGACGAGCCACACTACACCATAAAGTTCAACTGAAGATCAACAAAAGACAGCTCTGGTAAGGCAAGCTGCCTGGGGTAGCTCTTAACCCCACCTCCACTTGTATAAATAGCACAGAAAATGCAGATGAGAAGATAAAGTCTGAATTCTCATCAGTCCCACCTGGCCCACACCCCCAAAATCCCCCCCCCCCAAATCATTTTAAACTAATAACCTCTAATGTGACTATTTCTGGAAACAGGGTCTCTAGGAGGTAATTAAGGTTAAATGAGGTCCTAAAGGTAGGACCCTAATCCAACAGGACTGTGGCTGTGTAAGATTTAAGAGGAAGAAAGAAATCTCACTCTCTCTCCAGGCTGTGTGAGACACAGGGAGGAGGTGGCTGTTTGTAGGCCAGGAAAAGAATCCTCACATGAACATAATCATGCTGGCATCCTTACTGAGAACTGTGAAAAAATCAATTTCTTTGTTTGCACAAACCAGTCTATGTTACTTTGTAACAGTAAAGATCTAAACATCAAATTATCCTGCAACTTAAATAGAATTTTTATCAAAATTGCATTAGGCTTTCCACAGAACTTCTGTGGAAACTGATTCTGAAAAATCTAAACAAAAGAACCAAGTGCAAAAGAGCTAAAATATTCCTGAGAAACAAGGTGGGGTAGGGGGAGGATGGATGAAATAGGAGAAGGGGATCAAGAGTACACTTATCATGATGAGCACTGTATAATATACAGAATTATTGTATCATATTGTACGTCTCCAACTGATACAACATTGTATGTTATCTGTACTGTGAGGAAGGAAGGTAGGAAATTAAGAAGTTAGGAAGGAAGGAAAGAAGGAGAAAGCGTAGTAAGAAGAGTACTGACACAAGCAAAGAGATCAATATACTGAACAGAGTACAGGAAAACTGATAAATATCAAGGTTGATACTACAACTGAGTGAGGAAAGGGTATATTGGAGTAATGAGTTCACTAATAAGCAAAAAGGAAGACAGACACACACACACCCTCACATCAATCATTATACACAGTAGTCAAATACACATGAATTTAAAAATTAATTAGATATTATCTTTAATGACTTCAAAAACACCTGCGGACACACACTCACACAAATGATATACAGAGTATTTACAGCAATACTGCCAGAATTCACAGAAAGTAGTGACTGGATACCTGAAGATAGATACTAAAAAGCTTAGAGAGAATATTATAAGAAAACTAGAGAAGATACACACAAAAAACTGAAGAAGTCCTAATGGTAAACTGTAGGAAAAAATGCTTAAGAGGAAAAGTGTAAAAGAAGATGGTGAAAATGTTAATTTAGCAATGTCTTCATTTTTATATGTAACCATCCCAGCTTCCATCTTCAGTTTAAGCTTAATTTAACTTAAAACCTGACTGAAAACTAATTTGTTTTTAGACATAAAATTTATAGTAGCTTGTCATCAATATTTTTTCACTTACTACATCCTAAGTATAAGCCCACATCGAGTCTTAGAAAAGCATTATGGCTATTTTATCCCATACTACATGTAGCTAATTGATAACTATTCCCCATTCAGAATGGATACTTAGGTTGTTTCCATTTTTTTCCCAATTATAAATAGCACTACAGCAAACAGCCTAGTAAATAAATTTTAGATCTTATCGCTGATGATTTACTTATGAATAAGTGTGCTTTTTAAAACCTTCTAATTTACCTTATTTTAATTAATTGAAAAGTTCAATCCTTTAAAAATCTTAAATCTGGTAGTTTGATAAATCTGGGGCATTTTAAGTAATAATCTTTTTCTATTTGTATATTATTCTTTCTCCTAAAGATAATCTCCTAAAGAAACTTAGCAAAAATCCTTAAAACTACAAGAAAAGTTGCCCAACACAACTTACACTTTTACATCCATAAAATCTTACTTTTAATGATATCATATGTACATACTCTTTGATAACCCATTACTTTAAATTTTTGAGATACACAGGCCTGGGCTACTATGCAGTATTTCTTAGTACAAAGCTGCTCAATTCTGCTTTGCATAACATTGATATGATTCATATTTGCAGTCTTGATTTGCCAGTTCAACCTTAGATTTCAGATCACTGCCATTTTTAGTCTTTTGTTTAAGGTGAGCCTTTCAGTGATTAAACAAGTCCAAATAAATTGCATCCGTCACATTTTTTTAAACTTAGCATTTCTGATAAAGTCTACTTTACTCAATGCCTATATATATTTTTTTCATTTTTCAAATCTTTCCATTTTTAAAATATCTAAGAACTGACATAGGAAGCAGCAACCCAGCGTTAGCACAATGATATTCTTAGTTTTTATTTAGGTTACTGGCAAGTATTCTAAATCACTTTAACCTTCAAATTTACTTTTAATATCACCTATTACAAATATGCCCAAATTAGTTTTCCTTTATAAATCTGATTAAGTGTCTTCTTAAAGCTCTTTCTACATGTTGCTTTTCAGGAAGGTTTAAAAACTTAAAATTATGTTCAGAGTATAAAATAAGACAACTGAAGATACACTGTTATCTTGATAGTTAATTACCAAGACTCTTGATAATTACCTATCTATGTGAATTTGGGCAAGACATAACAACTTCTCTGAACCTCAATGTTTCCATCAGTTAGAAAATAGGATTAGGATTAATGTGGTTTGTTTTCCTAAGGGCAAAACTGCTCTGGGAACCAAGTCAAACAATAGATCTGAAACAACTATACAACCAAAAAACAATGAATAAATGTATGGTATATATGAGATGAGAATTATTTAATGAACAGTAGAAAAGACTAAGAGCTTACTTGTTAGGACAAATAATTTAGATCAATATAAAATTCATTACACTACAAAACACTTAAGACGGGTATCCTATTATGGGAAACTAAAATAAAATTTATACAGTTGATTCTCGTGCCTACTTGCTAAAATTTATTTGTAACCCCAAAATCAATACTCATGGTGCTTTTACAGTCATACACTGTACATATGCAAAGTAGCAAAGAATATGAATCACCCCATGTAGACAATGTCCATTGAGCTGAACGAGGCAATAGTCTGCCTACTTATTCCAGCTCTCATACTGTAAACAAATTATCTTTCCACGGTCAATTCTGTGCCACACTTTTTCCCTATTAGTGCTTTCTGTTGGCTATTTTGCTATTTAAAATGGCCTCCTACTGTAGTGCTGACGTGTTATCTAATGTTTTCCTAAACACAAGAGGGCTGTGATGTTCCTTACAGAGAAAATAGGTGTGTTAGATATGCTTTGTTCAGGCATGGGTTATAATGCAGCTGGCTGTGAGTTCAATGTTAATCAATTAGTGACAAATATTAAATTTGATATTTATACAGAAATACATATAAAACCAAGGCTATGTACTGACGGCTGACAAAAACATTGTGACCAGAGATTTGCCATTTATTTTTACCCTAGGAGCAACAGGTTTAGTATTTGCTGATTCAGTGTTTGCAGCAACTTCAGAGAACATAATTACTGCATATAACTAAAATTGACTGTGATTCTATTTTTCACAACTGGTCTAATCAGTTTTAATTACTGGAAAGTGGCAGGATCAACAGCAAAGAGGCTGAGGTCAACAAGACAAATAGATACTCCCTGACAAGAGCTGCCATTTTTAACTCCATTATTTTAATCATTATCTTGTATCATGAACCTTATGACTCTTTCCTAACATCCTTTGTGCTTCCATTATAAATTATTCTGGGCTCTTTTGGTTCCCTTTTATATAGGTTTCCTGAGCGCTTATCTCTGCCCTCAAAGTTTAATACTGAAAAACAGGAAAAAAAAAAATACAGCTCTAAAATCACATAGGGCATAGAGATCTGGTTCTTTTATAACATAGAGAAGCATAAAGCTTTTTTTCTTTAATAATCAGAATTTAAAGTTATTTGTGATTTCATTCCACGTTCCATGAGCAGCACACACTTATATAAACATTCAAATAAAAGAAATCATAAATGCCACTTAAAGCCTATGTGGACACAATGATCCAGTCATGCATAAGATAATAACACATGCTTATTTAACATTTTTTACATGTCAGGTATGTCCTAAGTTTTATTACATTCATCTCAAGGAGTCTGTGAGACAGTACTATGATCATCCCTCCTTTACAGACAAGTATGATATTCTCATACTGTAATTTTTATTTGAAAAGTTAAATACATGCAATTTGTTCAGTGCATCTAAAAAATGAACTTTATGCCAATCTATTCTTTAGGCAAAATTATTCAAGTAAGGCAAGTTAAATTGACTTGATTGGGCTGATCTTCCTTTCAAAATCTACCTCTTACATTCTCATCTCCCTAGCCTTGGAAACTTGCATAGCTATTTTATTCTATCTCCAAATAAAGAAGAAAAAAAGGAAAAAACTCGAGTCAGACTACATAAAACGCTCTGGCATAAAGTTTTCATTATTTGTAATTTACTAATTTTTCTGCTTTTCTCTCCAACCTGTATGCATAGCAGATTAAGAGAACAGCAATAGTCTAAAATTATTTTGAGATGTGAATTTGACTTTTCTCATGATACAAAATTTACTGTCCAATTTAGCAAACAAAATGAGAAAATATGTCTGGAATACTAATGTCATTTCAGAGGTCAGTGCTTTTTGTAAATTTAAAATAGACGAGGTAACAAAAATAAGCGACCCGTTTTACCTAGACTAAATGTTCCAATGAGGCAATTCTAATGTTTAATAAATCCTTGAAGAATAATTTTAATGTCAAAGCTTAGTACAAGGCAGAATTAGCTTGTGAAAACTGCCACATGGAAATATTTCAAAAGATACTTATGCTAAGGAAATATTTTTAAGCACGATACTTTCTGAAAGTAATCATTTAACACTATAAAAATGTAAGAATGACAAGGCACAATTCTATGCCTCAGTCTCAAAATAAGCATTTTTGTTTTTCAATATTTTGTTTTCGGGGTGGCTCAGTGGGTTAAGCGGCTGCCTTCGGCTCAGGTCATGATCCCAGCGTCCTGGGATCGAGTCCCACATCGGGCTCCCTGCTCGGCAGGGAGTCTGCTTCTCCCTCTGCCGCTGCCTGCCTCTCTCTGCCTGTGCTCGCTCTCTCTCTCTCTCTAATAAATAAATCTTAAAAAAAAAAAAATTTTTTTTTAAATCAAACAAGGCAATAAAAAGAACACAATGGTATAAAATGCAAGACTGTGAAGTAAAACCAGGTATTAATTGCAATTATTCAGAACAATCATAACTCAACAAAAAATGCATCCCATTTAAAAACCTATTTTATGTTTTTTTATGGTAATGTTTTGAAAAATGACTTAACAGACATTTGTGAAACATGTGCCTTTATTATAATAAGACAGTCTTACTGATTGAGCATTTTCTACATAAAAATGTCAAAAGTTGACCTTGGTCTTATTTCTTCGATATACACACATGCATACCACATGATTACAATTTCAAATTACTACTTTTTAAAAGCATACTACATTGAAATAATCAGCAAACATTTGAAGATACAGTACTGCATGCCTTTCATGATGCAAAAGAGAAAATTAACTGCTACCAACCACAAAAATTAAAAAGTTTAATATTTAGAGAAAATAGTTTGATACTGAAACATGAAAATCACAGTTTAGTTAAAAAAAGTTTTGAAAAGGTGTTGTTGAGTAAGATTGAAAAAGACTAGCCTGTGTTTCCTCTCTTCTTTCCCTTTTTTTTTTTTTAAAGATTTATTTATTTATTTGACAGAGAGATCACAGGCAGGTAGAGAGGCAGGCAGAGAGAGAGAGAGAGAGAGAGATGGGGAAGCAGGTCCCTACCTAGCAGAGAGCCCAACGTGGGGCTCGATCCCAAGACCCTGGGATCATGACCTGAGCCAAAGGCAGAGTAGCTTTAGCCCACTGAGCCACCCAGGCGCCCCCTTTTTTTTTTTTAAGTGGGTGTTTCTATCTCAGCCTTACCAGAGACTAGCTGTATAGCTCTGGCAAGGATAACAGCTTAACCTATGTAAGCCTAAATTTTCTCATCTATAAAATATGAAGATAGAAATATTAACACAAAGGAGTACCTGACTGGCTCAGTAGGTTAAAGCCTCTGCCTTTGACTCAGGTCATGATCCCAGGATCCTGGGACCAAGCCCCACATTGGGCTCTCTGCTCGGCAGAGAGCCTGGTACCCCCCCCTCTCTCTGCCTACTTGTGATCTCTGTCTGTCACAAAAACAAAATTTTTTTTTAAAAATTAACATATAGAATGTGTATTAAATATAAAATATTTAAGAAAATGCCCTTTAAACACTCAATAAATAATAGCTACTATTATTATTACTGATGTAGTCATTAAAGGCAGCTTTCAAAAGTGATCTTTAAAATATGAAACATTTGAAAACAAGATTTACTTTGGTTCACACTTATTATTTTCCTAGAAATACTGTTTTACTGCAGCAAATCATTAGTTGCTCAGTCCTAATGTTAAATTGTTACAAAACACTCATTTAAGTAACAAAAACTGCTTTATATACGACCTTTATAACCAAAGGATATCATTCCAAAACCAGAAGAACCACGTTACATACATCCAGAATTTGGTTGCCAAATATATTCCAAGGGGCAATGCACTATGCATTGAATGATCAAAAAAGGATCTGCAAAATACAAGTTTTTATAAAATTTGAGCTCATATTTTCTTGTAAAAATGAATAATAATTTAAATGAAAATTATACACATTCCACATAGTTTAATGGTTTCCTCTGGTTTAATCAAAACCCAGAAATCCAGGATGCTTAAATACCAACAGTATTTTTCATGGTAATCAATAATAAATGAGTACACAGCTGAATCAGTCAGCAAGATTCTGAGCTCCTAATTTGCCAAGAAATAGAATTATAATTCTGTGTACCTTTCAACCTCAGAATTTCAGTCTATTCTTAGTCTCTTAAATCAATAATTCACTTTAATAATATTTAGTAACTATCATTTGCATATTCTTTACCAAAGACACATAATTTTGACAAATGAGTACAAAGCAGTCCTCCAGTTTTTGTTTCATTATTTCTCCTTACCTACACACTCCCGTTAAGCTTTTAGCACAGCTTTTCAAATAGAATGAACTGGTCAATGTAATGGAATCGAAGGTCATTATGTACAGAATTTAGACTGGGGAAAAAATGTGTATTAATGAATTTTATTAAACATAAGCAGGATCAACTATCCATGTAGGCTAAGTAGGAAGTCCTCCTACTTATGGGATCCCTTGGAGCTCCTAGAAACACTAAACTAGAATTAAGCCTCTTCCTGACAGTTAACACATTAGTGTATTACCAGCCATTCTCATCTCTGTGTGAATTATTTTCAGAACTCCTTTTTTTAAAAAAATTCAGGTGAAAACAAAGTACTAAAGAAACAGAGGTTACATGGAAAGTTCTAGATCACAGACAACTGCCTAGGTTTGCTGAATGGGCAACTTAAAGGAATGAGATCTAAGGATAGGAACAAAGGGAAAGATCACAATGTTCTAAAGAAAAATGAGGGAGGAAAAAACACAAAGGCTGAGTCTTACTGCATATGCTTAGACTCTCTCTACCTTAGTACTAAAATCAAACCTCCTTCTTGCATATTGCTTATGACCAAAGAAAATATAATTCCTTTGGAAAGGTAAGCTCAACCATTATAATTACCTAGAAAAATACAATATGTACATTACAGTTAAAGTTGAACAAACTCAAGTCTATTTCTACTGAAATGTTTTAAAATTGTATTTTAGCCTTAAAAATTATATGTTAAACTTTGGTCAATGAAAGTACTTGTAGAATTTCAATATTTCCATTTGTTTCCTATAGTTAAGGGTCTCTTGTGGTTTATCTCCCTCTCCTGATTTCTGCCTATTGAGTTTTCCCTCCCTTCCCCTATGAGCCTCTATGCTGCTTCTTATATTCCACATATGAGTGAAACCATATAATACAGTCTTTCTCTGATTGACCTGGGGTTGCAGGAGGGGAGGTGGGGGGGTGGGGTAACTGGGTGATGGGCATTAAGGAGGGCACGTGGTGTGATGAGCATTGGGTGTTACATGGAACTGATGAATTACTGAACTCTACATCTGAAAATAATGATGTACTATATGTTGGTGAATTGAATTTAAATTTAAAAAGATAAAAGAAAAAAAAGAATTTCAACATTAAAAAACTTGAAAGATTTCAGGTATGTCTGCCAAAATTCTTTAACGTTAAATTACAATGAAACATGTTACATAAAGATAGTGTTCTAAATATACAAAACATTAATTTTACATAGCAGGGTCCAAATTATATCCTCTCATGCACAGTTAAAAATATAGTTAAAAACAACATACTTACTTTGAAAGAAATTGTACTGTAGCCCAAACGCCACCATACATTAGCCCTTTAATGAGCCAAGAATCAATATTTAGGTCTGCTATAAACCCAACAAGCCAAATAACTAGGAATGGAGTTCCTAGCATTACTTTCTGCCGAAATTCCTGTACAAAACAAACAAACAAAAAACCAAACCAGAAAGTTTGCATGTTTCAAGTAATCTGAATGTGAACCATTGTTATCTTTGTGTAAACATGCCAAAAGAGAGTGCAATTTATTCAGTTATGCCTACTATGCACAGCTACTATTCAAGGTGCTAGTCTCAGTCTTCTATAGACAGGCATTAAATAGACAATTTAAAAGTACTTAAGGGGGCGCCTGGGTGGCTCAGTGGGTTAAAGCCTCTGCCTTCGGCTCAGGTCATGATCCCAGAGTCCTGGGATCGAGCCCCACATCGGGCTCTCTGCTCAGCGGGAAGCCTGCCTCCCCCTCCCCCCCACTCTGCCTGCCTCTCTGCCTACTTGTGATCTCTGCCTGTCAAATAAATAAATAAAATCTTAAAAAAAATAAAAATAAAAGTACTTAAGTAAAATTTGGAAAATGAGAATATAAATTATAGGAGTGGCTGTAGATATTCAGATACAGAAGACAGCAGTACCACCTGTCAACACGTGGATAAACTAGAAAATAGTTCATGATGATGATACCCCACTAACACGGCCACTGATGACTAGAGAGAAAAGAACCAGAATGACCTGATGGTTAAAGAGCTACATCAGGTTAAGAAACCTGAGAATTCTTAGCCTGAAGAAGATACTTTGAATGATACATACGAACAGCATGCTAAAACCTTAAAATGAGATAGAAAATAAAATCAAATAATATACAGGGTCCCAGAGTCCAGAGAATGAAGATTATATGCCTCTAAACACATATTAAAGCATAGTGCTTAATACTCTGGAGGTACTTCTGCTGCATTTTTGTACTGACCAGTTGTTACTAAGTCTATTTCTAAGTAAAGACCTATCTATATCTACTTCCTTATAACATCCATCACAGTTATATCTTCAGAGCAACACAAAGTCAAGTCTATTGCCTCCTCCACACTGCAGCCCCTCACAGGCAGCTACCAAGTCTTTGGAGGTACCTTAAGTGACAGAATATAAGATCTCCCAGCTATGATCTAACAAAGCTCAGAGTATAAACATTACTTTCCTCCCTGACTATTTACCTTTCTGAAGGCTAAAATATTACACCTTTTTAGTGCCCCATTTATACTGCTGGCTCTCAATGAAATAAGTACTTCTCATACAAATGGCAATCTTTCCCAATTTAGCTACTGTAAATCATTTTCTGAATGCTGTTTAATTTTAGCTTGAAAAATAATTAAACATAACTTCAGAGCTTAATTTTATGCTGTAGTAAAATAATTAACCCTTTCAATCTTTTTTTTTTAAGATTTTATTTATTTATTTGACAGAGAGAGATCACAATTAGGCAGAAGAGGCAGGCGGGGCGGGGGAGCAGGCTCCCCGCTGAGCAGAGAGCCCAATGTGGGGCTCGATCCCAGGACCCTGGGATCATGACCTGAGCTGAAAGCAGAGGCTTTAACCCACTGAGCCACCCAGGAGGCCCCCTTCCAATCTTTTTTTTTCAACTCTAGTATGCATGGATTTTATATCAAGACATTAGAGAAGATTTGTAACTTGGAAGACAGAATGTATGGTAAAGGGTGGGTACTGGTAGAAGAGAAGGAAGATATGTCATTGGAGAAGTATTTTCTAAAATTATCTGTAATTTGCCTTGTTTTTGGTTAAGATGCTTGCTCTCCCTCAGCAAGCCACATTTTTTCATTATTAGAAATAAGGATGCAATTTACATATAGTAAAATTGTCTTTTGGACATAGTTCTCTGAGTTTTGATTAACATACACTGTATGTCAGCATGAAAATCAAGACACAGAACAGTTCTATCAAGCCCTGAAATATCCTGTTGCTCCCAGTCCCAGCCCCTAACAAACACTAATCTCTTTATTTTTTGCTTTGCAGGAATGTCTTGTAAATGGAATCATACTGATGCAGTCTTTGAAGTCTGGCTTCTTTCACTTAGACAATGCATTTGACATTCACTCATGTATTTTATGTATCAGCAGTTTGTTCCTTTTTAATGCTGCCTAGTATTCTATCATAAGATGTATCACAGCTTATTTACTCATCTCCAGCTAAAGGATTTAGGGTTGTTTACAAATTTGAAGAACATGAATACAGCTATTATAAACATGTGCATGTATGTTTTTGTGTGAACATAAACTCATTTCACTTGGATAAATATCTATGTGTGGACTTCTGGAGTTTTGTTTTTTTCTTTAAAATGTTATTTAACATTTTTATTTCTGATACCATAAAGATGTTTTCTTAAAAAAAAAAGGTGTAATGGTGATGTGCTGCTTTTATAGATATGATAAATCTATTTTTTCTTGAATTTTACTATGGAAATTTTTAAATATATAGTAAGTTTGAAAGAATTTTATAGTAATTTTCATTTCCCTAATGACTAATGATATTGAACAGCTTTTTATGTGCTTATGTGCCATTTATGTATCTTTTTTGGTGAAATATGTCTTGTCTTTAACCCATTTTTCTAACTGGGTTGATTTCTTCACTGTTGAGTTGAAAAAAATTCTTTATACATTCTGGAAACTAGTCTTTTACTGGGATATATGGCTAGCAAATATTTTCTTCCAGCTGGTAGTTTGTCTTTTCATCCTAATTAACGAAGTCTTTCATTGGACAAAAGTTTTTCATTCTGATGAAGTCTAACTGATCAATTTTAACCTTCATGGATGATACTTTTCATGTCAAGCCTCTTGGTATAGCCCTAGAGTCTGATGATTTTGTTTTTTCCTAAAAGTTTTACAGTTTTACATTTAAGTCTGTGAACCATTTTGAGTTAACTTTTCTATACAGTGTGAGGTTTGAGTAAAGGTTTATTTATTATTATTTTGCTTATGCATGTCCAAATTTTCCAACACCATTTGTTGAAAAGGCTGTTTCTCCTCCACTGAATTACTTTTGCACTTCTGTAAGTCAGTAGACATTTATCTCTGTGGTTCTGTTGCTGGGCTCTCTATTCTGTTGCAGCAATCTAGGAATTTGCTCCTCCAACAATACCACACAGTCTTGATTACTGTAGCTACAGGGCATATCTTAAAATTCCACATAATAATTTTTCTTTTTTTAAGATTTTATTTATTTATTCGACAGGCAGAGATCACAAGTAGGCAGAGAGGCAGGCAGAGAGAGAGAGAGAGAGGAGGAAGCAGGCTCCCTACTGAGCAGAGAACCTGATGTGGGGCTCAATCCCAGGTCCCTGGGATCATGACCTGAGCCCAAGGCAGAGGCTTTAACCCACTGAGCACCCAGGCACCCCTTTCAAAACTGTTTTATCTATTCTTGATCTATTGCCTTTCCATATAAATTTTAGATTAATCTTGGCTATAAAGACAAACCTTACTGGGATTTTTATTTAATTACATTAAGCTTGTACAACATTTTGGGCACAACTGACATAGTTACTGTGCTGAGTCTACCACTTTATGAACATAGCATGTCTCTTCATTTATTTAGATCATCATTTATTTCTTTCATTGACATTAAAAACATTTCAGTATACAAGTAACTTTACATGTCTGGTTAGATTTACAATTAAGTATTCCAATTTTTTTGAGCAACTGTAGTAATATTGTAGTCCACGTGTTTACTCCAAGGATGCAGAAATAAAATAAAATATCCTGTGACTTGCTAATCTCCTTTACTAGTTCTAGGAGTTTATTTTATAGATTCCTTGGGAGAGACAATCATGTTAACCACAAAGAGGGACAATTTTATTATTTTTTCCTTCCTGAACTATATGTCTTTTAATTTCCTTTTCTTGTTTTATTTCAATAGCTAGAACTTTCCCCACTAAGTTGAACAGGAACAGTAAAAGGGAGATCTTTGCCTTGTTCTTGACCTTAGGGAGAAACCACTCAATCTTTCACCATTGTTAGTTGAAGGTTTTAGGAATGCTCTTTATAAAGTGCATGAAATTCTCCTCTATTCCTATTTTTCTGAGAGTTTTATCATAAACGGACACTGATCTTTATCAAATGCTTTTTCTGCATGGATATAATCATGAGATTTTTCTTCTTTGCAAATATGCTAGATTTCACTGAATAATTCTGAATATTAAATCAACCTTACATTCCTATAATAAGCCCAGTTTGGTCATAGTGAATAATTCCTTTTATGTAGTGATTATTTCTATTTGTTAACATTTTGTTAATAGATTTTTAAGTGTACAGTTGACTCCTGAATAACACGGGGGTTGGAGTACCAACCCCCATGCAATCCAAAACCTGCATATAGCTTTTAACTCTCCCAAAACTTAACTACTTATAGCCTACTATTTTGACTGGAAGCCTTATCAATAACATAAAGAGTTGACTAAACATATTTTGTATGTTATATGTATCATATACTGTAGTCTTATAGCAAAACTAGAGAAAAGGAAATATTAAGAAAATCATGAGATAGAGAAAATATGTTATAATATTGCATTTACAAAAAAAAAAACAAAACAAAACTGTGTAAGTGGACTGCACAGTTGAAAGCACAAGGGTCAGCTGCACATTCATGAGGGATGTTTATGGTTCTTTGTTTTGTACTGTCTTTATATGGTTTTGGTATCAGGGTAACACAGACTGTTTCCATTCTGTTACTTGTCTATATAAGCAATTTGCCAATATTCTTACACATGAAGGGAGTTTCTTATAGACAGTATATAGTTGGATCATGCATTACAATACACGGAGCCAATAACTGTGTTTTACTTGGTACATTAGAATATTTTAATTTAGGGGCACCTGGGTGGCTCAGTCGGTTAAGTGTCTGCCTTCAGCTCAGGTCACGATCTCAGAGTCCTGCTCATCGGGGAGCCTGCTTCTCCCTCTCCCACTCGCCCTGCCTATGTTCCCTCTCTTGCTGTATCTCTCTCTGTCAAATAAATAAATAAAATCTTAACAAAAAGAGAATATTTTATCTTTCTTTTCTTCTT